>PPOW02000012.1:0-294024 GCA_003708965.2 Debaryomyces subglobosus | reverse complement strand
GGTCTACCTAAGACAACGGTGACTTCACCGGGTCTCATAATAGCATCCATGCTCTTCAAGATATCAAAATAACGAGAAGGATCATCCTTTTGTAAGTATCTAAATCCATCGGCAAGATCCTTTGCTAGTCCATTAAACACAGTAGATTGATAATCAGAATCTGCGGCAATGCCGGATGCCCTCAAGTTTCTATATGCTACCCCCAAAGATGATGGCTTAAAATATTCAACATCTGAGTCATGCAATTTCCTCAAATTTTTCACCCAAAATTTGGCGTCAAAAAGATGACTATCGGGATTTAATCTTTCGTCAATTTCTTCATAAGGTTCTACTCCAGGAACATTGGAGAAATGTGATAAATTTTGGACTAAGTCCACACTTCCAATCGTTTTGTTGGTTTGTTCTCTGCTAATGTGGGACATTAATCTCGCTAACTCTCGAATGTCGTCTGTTGCGGTACTATCGAACCCTTCATATTTTTGCGTTTCATGATTTTCTGAACTGTCTGTGTGCTCTTGAATCGAACTGGAGTCCTTGGTCTCTTGGCCCCTTGATGATAATGAGTCAGCACTCATTCTTAATATCTCTAGTCTTATCTTTCTCAGTCATTATTCTTCTATGCGGTGATCATATGGTATTTATACTTTCATTATAAGTTCCCATATACCCTGTTGATTCGTTTACTCGGCAGTCTTACTAATTTTGTATCAATTTTTTTCTCGGCCGTATAAACGGTTGCAAAATGTAGATTAGATAGCTTTTGTATTAATAAAACAATATATTTAAAACCTGCACTTAACTGATTATTGGGATATATATGCCCTATTTAGGGTGTTACGGCCGATATGGTTGCTACACAGCTTTTATGAAGGATGTACTCAGGCCACCAGATCGGCCCGTGAAATTTATGCGAGGCCGACTTGAAAGCTCTTACGGCCGTAAGCCATTACGTCTCCCATTTGCAGTAATCTGACTTCACACTGAAAACGACCCTTCAGAAGAAATATACTAAGGCACCCTTAAAGTCTTATTTTAATAATTTACAGAGAAGATGCACATACTCTACTGTCGTTCACTTTCTTATAACTCCAGTTTTCACTTCTTTATTCTTGTTTCACTTTTCGCAAGTATGATTGTTATATAGGTTTTTAAAGCTTTATTATGCCGTTGGAAATGACATAGTTTGCTTTGTAATAAAATCGTTGAAATTTGTAAAACTTTGTTAATGATCATCATAATTGCAAGTTTTTGAAGTTTATGCTGCGCACAGAATAAAATAAAACTTGGAAATAAAGATAATATTTTAGTCGTTTTTTTTTTATCTTAGGTCTGTCTGAATACTGAATACTCAAGATAGTACGTAGTTTTCAGTATTCTTGTATTAAGGATAATTATTCCTAGTGAATTGCAATAATTGGTAGCTGGTTTTGCAGCAAGTAGTGTAATGCTCATATTGACATTTAGTGCGCGTATCACCTTGGGACTTTTTTGTTTACATCCAGATCATTTCATAAGAGAGTTCTACAAGACGACACACGCCAGCAATAAATCCAATTAGCATCTATACTAAGGAAAATGAGTTCCGTGTCTTTGGATGAGTTGAAAGAATTTATCAACGACTTATTGCATTTACCGTCTGCGGCTAGAACTGATGAATATTTGAATAATTTTTTAAGCAGCTTTTCCAATGATACCATTTTTGTTATCAAATACCCAACAGAATATGACATAACGAACGATTTGAATTCTATAACTTCTTTAGATGAGGTGAGTGCCATTATAATTATTGTCAAATTGGCAGGAAAGTTGAGTTCAACGAATAATTTGAACGTGATTAACATTCCAACAGTTTATGATGGAGAGGCATCTTCTAATGAGTTACTAGAAAACATAAGATCCATAATAAACTTTGGTATTTCACCATATTTTAATTTAGTTTCTAACAAGGATAATAACAATTTAATTAATAATACCAAGAACAAATTCAGTGAATTATCTTTATCCTTACAGCATTTACAACAAAAAATTCAGATTCCAGATCTACTTATTTCGTGCCATCCAAAAGTTTCACGGTTGATTGACGGTGAAGTAAATGAGAATGAATTAATAAATGATACTGCATTTTTGAATGAATTGACTAATATAGTCAATAATTGGATTAAGCAAATTCAATCTATTACAAGTTTGAATCACTCACCTACAGACGGTGATTCAATTATAGATGAGATTCACTTTTGGAAGTCAATGGAACTAGCATTAATATCTTTGGATAGACAGATATCTTCTTCGGAAATAAAAACATCAATCGAATTATTGAATAAGTGCAAGAGGTTTCATATAACTTTAACCTTTCAAAACAACATTGGATTAAACGACAAATTATTACAAACCAAGTTATATAACTCTTTGTTAAAGGATTTACCTATTGATGACTTGCTCTTATCTACTAATGAAAAGTTTAGTTTACAATATTTCGAGGAAATTATCAATAATATCTTCGGCCACTTCAAAAAGTTGAAAAATTCAAGTTCGTTTCCATTGACTAGAGCTATTCAACTAATCGAAGTGATACTTAATGACATAAGTAATAAATTATCGCTGATATTAGTTGATTTTAACTTAATGACTATTCCATTGCAAGAATTTCTCAATATTTACAATGATTTAATTTTAAGAATTTTCGACATAATTGATAATAATATTAAGTTTATAATTAACTTATTTAGAGAGCTATTAAGAAAGAGACAGGAAAAGTTTTTCATCATTAAAATTACTCAGCACCAACTTGATAATTTGAAAAACCGTACCAAAATTTGGTACGATTTTCGTTTAAAACATAATGACTTATTAATAATGTTAAATACCTTTCTCGAGGATTCTTCAGAATTTTCCCACAAATTAACAAATGCATATAACAATTATATTATTCCTTGCAACATTTTGGATTTGTCATTACAGAGTTTCAAGGTTTGGTCAAATAATGAGAATCTATATTTATCAGTTTACCAAGATTTAGAATCATTAATTATTGCCCAGCTTAATAATTATTTCAGTAAGTGTGACAACTTCAACGATTTTATATCGGTGTTTAGTAAATTCAAAATATCGACTGCAATTTCAGATCATTTATTGCATCTAATTAATGACGAATTCAAGTTGAAAATATTAAGCAAGGCAAATATGGAGATCGAGAGCTTGATCAATTTGAATCTCAATCAAAACAGCAGGTTGGTTGATACTGTAAATAAAATTATTATCAATGGTAGTCATAAGCACGATTCTTCTGTTGTTGCTCAAATAGCTTGGAATATTAGTTTGTCGAATAAACTAAATTCATATTTATTAATATTGCACAATTTGCTTGGCTCTAATTGGAATCAATACTCGATTGGAAATGAAATATATTCCAAGGTAAATAAATTGGTCGAGCGTTTTAATCCTGATGATTTATTTCAGAATTGGTTGGATGAAGTGACTAAAACAGAGATTAACTATTTATCAGGTTCAATTTTAAAGATCACAACAACACCAAAACTTGATATTAATGTAAATTTTGATTTCAAATTAATCGAATTATCTGAGCAACTGAAGCAATTAACGAATTTAGGATTCGAGGTTCCTATTAATTTATTAATTCAATTTCAAAAAATAGATAAAGTGTATTCTTTTCTTCGTGGATTGATTGAGCATATAAATATTTTGAAGAAGATTGTAAAATTTGATTTATTAGAAACAGACTTTGGGAAGAAGTTTGGATTCTTGGTTGAAGATCAAAAATCGAAGATCTTATACATGCTCCCTCAAATTGTTGAAATTAGTTGGATCCATTTATCTCAAGCTTTTGACTTACAAGATATATCCAAGGACAATACTCTTACTGGATCGGAAAACTTGATAGAAATTGTTTCCTTAAATAACTTAACCGCATTTCAAAGTGAAATTTACAAATTCTATAATCAGGTTAATAGCCTAGAAAGACTATACGATTTCATTTATCATGATATTTATTCTGAATTGGAACAATGCGATTTCGATTTTAAAGTGATCAATGAGTTTATCAAATCAATTCAATCTGAAGTCATTAAGCTTTCATTTGATAACTTCACAGAAATTGGTCTTTTATGCAATTTGATAAATGAGGATTTGTTGAACATTCTAGTTAAAAAATGTGAAAAGCAATTAACTCTATTGACGGTCGACTTAAATAGTGATGATCAAGGAGAAAAAATTCCGTTATTTGGAAAGTTTGAACATTCTATCTTATTGAAGGACCAATCTTTTTTAGTAGCACCGCCTCTAGAGCTGACCAAACAACAATTATATAAGAAGGTTAACCAAACCCTTTCAGTGATAGAAGCACAACCTATTTTACAAATACAAAATAATGGTGAAATTAAATTTTCCTCGTTGACTTCATCAAATAAAATACTTGCAGATGCCGTTTTTAAATTTATTGCTGTTATTGATAATTTATACAAGGAGTCAGAAATGTACTTCCAGAAATGGATTAGTTTGCAAAATATTTGGGAATTGAATTTGAATTCGAATGAAGACTTAGCAAAGCTATTACCCAATTTCAAAGATCTTAACTGTTGGCTAGATGCAACTGGCAAGGTTCTTAGATTAAGGTTGATTTTTGATAATTCAGATAAATATGCAAAAATTGGAAATAAAATTTATATTGATTTTACAAAAGTCCAATCCAGAGTTAGTTTAAAGTTTGACACTTTTCAAAATGAGCTAATGAAGAAATTTGGTGATTTTTATCAGGAAAAGCTAACGAAACAAAATGCTGAATTTATTAATGCAAAAAAAGTATTAGAAGGGAGTCTTAGCTTCCAAGAAAGTTTCGAAAAAACAATTGTTCATGTCGATCAATTTTTAAAATTCAAGAATAATTTGACTTCCTGGCAAGAACAATTGTATGTTTTAACCAAGGGCCAAAAACTACTTATCAAGCAAAGATTTAAATTTTCAAAGAGCTGGACATATGTTGAACAGCTTGAGAATAATTTTGCAAATGTCTCTAATTTGATTGATAAAAAACAAAGGAAAATCACAGATAATTACGAAATAATTGAATCAAAGTTGATGTCTGAGTCAACTAGATTAAATGACCAAGTAGGTGTAATACTTAAAGAGTGGTCTAAAAAGAAACCAATTAGTGGAATTCTAAATCCCTCTCTTGCAATCAATACTTTGAATGATTTTGAGGAATCTTGCATCTCGCTAATATCAAAAATTAATACAATTAGAGCAGTTGCTGATGGATTGAATATCCCACTAAAAAGCATTGAAGAATTGACTGGTGTCTTGGGAGAAGCGAAAGACCTCAAGTCAGTTTGGTCAGCAATCAATACATTATGGGAGACTCTTAACAGAATAAATTCTACCAAGTGGAAAGATATTCAGCCACGTAATTTGCATCGCCAATTAGATGAGTTATTAAGCGACTCAAGAACATTACCGTCAAAAATACGACAATATTCGGCTTTTGATGAAATTCAAAATACCATTAAATCATACTTGAAGAATTTTTCGTTTATCAATAATTTAAAAGCGGATTCTATGAAGTCACGTCATTGGGATATGATATTGAATAAATTGGGATTTTCTGATTTATCTTACGATATTTTGACCGTTGGGGATATTTGGAATTTAAACTTCGTTGTTAATGAACAAATCATCAAATCCGTGTTGAACCAGGCTAATAATGAACAAATTATTGAAGACAATATAAAGAAGATCAAGTCTGACTGGTCCGTGCTCTCCTTTGAAATGTTTAATTATAATAATAAAAGCAGATTAGTTAGGAATTGGGATACTCTATTTGACCAATGTAATGGTGATATTAATTCGTTGAATAGTATGAGAAACTCACCGTATTATGGTAATTTCGAGCAAGAGATCATTGGGCTAGAAGATAATTTGAATAAATTATCTGTTCTATTGGATACGTGGATTGATGTTCAACGTCAATGGGTATACTTAGATGGTGTTTTTAGTAACGAAAATAATGATATTAGGAACGTATTACCTATCGAGTTTACCAGGTTCGGAAATATAACATTTCAGTTTTTCAACATATTGAAGATAATTTATAAATATTCTTTAGTGATTGAAGTGTTGTCTATTCCAAATATCCAGCTCACAATGGAAAAGGCTTTAGATGGGTTGATTAAAGTCAGGAAATCGTTAACCGAGTACCTTGAAAAGCAAAGAGAGTTATTTCCTAGATTTTATTTTATTGGAAATGAAGACTTATTAGAGATGATTGGAGGTTCAACTGATATAGTTAATAAGCATTTAAAGAAGATGTTTATTGGAATCTCCCAAGTTGATTACGATAAAGAGTCTTGTTTAATAACTGCTATCAATAGTGAGCAAGGTGAAAAGGTTAAATTATCTAATCCAGTTTCACTTATTAAATTTCCTCCAATTAATGAATGGCTAAAAGAGCTTGAATTAGAGGTAAGGCTTACTTTGTCTACTTTGACGAAAAATAGTATTGCTGAATTTAAGATCTTTTATGAAAAGTTTGATGACCTAGGCGAGATAAAATTATTCGATTTAATTGATTCAATACCTGCCCAAATATGCACTATAGCATGCCAAATTCTATTTACAGAGTATACTGGGACTGCGGTTGCTGCCAGAGAGTTGCTGATTTGTTTTGATAATTGCTGCAAAGTAATACAAACATTGACCCTGTATATATCTTCCAATCTTACAATCATTCAGAGGTTGAAGATAGAACATTTGATCATTGAGTTTATACATCAGAGAGATATTATCACATCACTAATCAATTCGAAGTCTCATTCTGAGTCTCTATTCATTTGGAATACTCAGCAATTATTCTATTATGATTTAAAATCAAACGATCTATTAAATAATTTGAAAGTAAAACAGGCGAACACTGAATTTACATATGGCTTTGAATATTTAGGACTTCCTGAAAAGTTAGCATACACTCCTTTAGTCGATAAATGTTTCTTGTCTATGAGTCAAGCGTTAGATCAAAAACTCGGAGGTTCCCCATTTGGTCCAGCAGGAACAGGTAAAACTGAAACAGTTAAAGCACTTGGAAATAATTTGGGGAAGATGGTTTTAGTATTTTGCTGTGACGAATCCTTTGACTTTCAGTCCATGGGACGTATTTTTTTGGGTCTTTGCAAGGTAGGATGTTGGGGTTGTTTTGATGAATTTAATAGATTAGATGAGCATAACTTGAGTGCTGTTTCATCTCAAATTGAGAATATTGAGTTGGGTTTAAGTAATCCAAATAATTTAATTGATATTTCAGGAAAGAAGATTAAAATAAATCCTGTGACAGGTATTTTTGTAACAATGAATCCTGGATATGTTGGTAGATCTGAGTTGCCCGAAAACTTAAAAAAATTATTTAGAAGTTTTTCCATGGAAAAACCAGATCTAGAAATAATCGTAGAAGTATTACTTACGTCACAAAGTTTTATTTATTCTAAGAAATTGGCATCTATTATTGTTCCATTTTTTTCTGAAATTGCAAAACTATCATCTAATCAGTCACACTACGATTTCGGCCTAAGGGCTTTAAAAAATACATTAGTTAAATGTGGCTTAATAAAAAGATCATTAGATGGTAATGTCTATAATGATGAAGACCTTGAGAATAAGCTAATTTTACGAAGCATTAAAGAAACAATAACTCCTAAATTAATTAAGCAAGATGAACTAATTTTAAACGATTTGCAAGATAAATACTTTCCAAATGTTATTTATGATACAAATGATAACTCCAAGTTTATAGCACAGCTTCACAAATACGGAAAAGAGAATGGATTAGTCATATCGGATAACTTTATAACAAAGGCATTGCAATTATATCAAATTCAAAATAGTCATCATGGTATCATGCTAGTTGGAGATTCAGGTTCAAGCAAATCCACAATATGGAAGCTGGTTTTGAAATCCATGTCAGAGATGGAACATGTCGATAGCTTATCGTTCATTATTGATTGCAAAGTTATGCCCAAGGAAAGCATCTATGGTTCTTTAGATGTGGTAACCCGTGATTGGACTGATGGTTTATTTACAAGTATCCTAAGAAAAATTAAAAATAATCTAAGAGGCGAATTATCTAAAAATATCTGGATTGTTTTTGATGGTGATATTGATCCAGAATGGGTTGAAAATCTTAACAGTGTCCTAGACGATAATAAAATTTTAACTTTGCCAAATGGTGAACGTCTCCCATTACCCCAAAATTTGAGATTAGTTTTTGAAGTCGACAATTTAAAATATACAACGCCTGCAACTATCAGTAGATGTGGTATGGTATGGTTTGACTCATCGTTAGTTTCAACCGATATGTTGTTCAGAAAGTTACTATTTGAATTAACTTCAAATCCAATCCAAATTACGGATGATTTAATGACCGACAATGATAATATTAATCCAATATACAATCAATTGATTGACCAGATTGTTCATATTATAGATTACAATGATTTAAATGTCATCATACATGAGTCTGAGAAACTAAATCATATTATGAGTTTCACAATAATTAGAGCGTTGGAAACGTTCTTTACGTTGCTTAAATCATATTGTCGCCGTTTTATTGTCTATTCATTGAAGAACAAGGATATCCCGGTTGACAATTCGAGTAAATATATCGTGAAAGCAATCGCGTTATCATTTATATGGGCTTTTGCAGGAGACTCACCACTTTCGGAGAGAGAAGGTTTCAGCAAAATGATAATGCGTTTACATTCATTTAGCGGACGAAACAGAAATGAAGATGAAGAAGGAATTGAAAACTGTCTCGATTACGATATAGCTCTACCAGAATGTGAATGGCAAAATTGGAATAACAAAGTTCAAACTATAGATCTCGAGCCACAACATGTTACTAATCCAAGTACTGTTATTCCAACATTAGATACTGTTAGGCATGAGTATTTGATATACTCTATTTTGAATGAACATAAATCCTTATTATTATGCGGTCCACCAGGCTCTGGTAAGACCATGACCTTGTTAGAAGCATTGAGAAAATCACCAAATTTGGACGTTTTATCGCTTAACTTTTCAAAGGATCTGACACCTAAGTCTCTCATGAAATCATTAGAACATTATTGCTATTACAAAAAGACTAACACTGGTGCCATTCTAACCCCCAAAATTAATGGCAAATGGGTCGTAGTTTTCTGTGACGAGATCAATTTGCCAGGATTTGACAAGTATGGTACACAAAGGGTTATCTCTTTAATACGTCAAATGATTGAAAATAACGGCTTTTGGAATACCAAGGAAAATCAATGGGTTAAACTAAAGAATATACAATTTGTTGGTGCTTGTAATTCACCTAATGATCCAGGTCGTAATAAATTATCGAATCGTTTCTTACGCCATGTATCATTAATAATGGTTGATTATCCTGGAAAAGATTCTTTATTTCAAATTTATAATACCTTTAATCTAGCTATTATGAAGTGTGCACCTAATCTTAGAGGATATACGGGAGCCCTTACAGATTCTATGATTGGAATATATTTGCAGACAAAGCAAAAGTTGACACCTGCTTTACAAGATCATTATATTTACTCTCCCCGTGAATTAACTCGATGGTGTAAAGGCATACTAGAAGCTTTGAAGGTATCAGAATATTTCAATTTGCAGGACTTAGTCCGATTATGGTACCATGAAGGGTTGAGACTTTTTTATGATAGACTTGTATCCGACTCGGATAGGGATTGGACAAAAGAACTATTCAGAAGTGTTGTATCATTACAGTTTCCAAATGTTGATATTCAATTCACTTTAAAGGAACCTGTCCTTTATTCAAGCTGGTTAACAGGAGTGTACGAGTCTAATAACGAACGTGAACTTAGGTCATTTCTTACTGAAAGACTTCGTGTTTTCAGCGAGGAAGAAATTGAAGTTGATCTAGTATTATATGAAGATCTATTGGATCATGCCTTAAGAATCGATAGGGTATTAAAACAACCTCAGGGTCATATGATATTGGTGGGACCTTGTACTAGCGGTAAGACGACTCTCACGAATTTTGTTGCATGGATAAATGGTCTAAAAGTCATTCAGCTAAATGTTAGCAAAAATTATAGTTTACTTGATTTTGATGCAACTTTAAGACAAATCCTCATAAGTTGTACAGCCGGAGAAAAGATATGTTTCATTATTGATGAATCCAGTATTTTGGAAACGTCGTTCGTTGAACGTATGAATACCTTACTTGCCAATGCAGAAATACCTGGCTTATTTGAAGGAGATGATTTCAGCAATTTGATGAATTTATGTTCCGATCAAGCACATTCGCAAGGTTTACTTTTGGATTCGAACGAAGAACTTTATGATTGGTTCACCATGCAGATTTCTGAAAATTTACATGTCATATTTACCCTTAATGAAATGAAGAACGTTAAGAGACCACAGGTTGTTTCTTCCCCGGCATTGTTCAATAGATGTGTTCTCAGTTGGATGGGTGATTGGTCAAATATATCATTACGTGATATAGTTTCGACTTTAATTGATCCGGTTCCTCTCGATGTTTCAAGTTACGTTGTACCCGATTCTTTTAAACTGTTTGGATCCTCGAAAATTTTGGGATTTAGAGATGTGATTATTGATACTCTTATTTATTTCCATCGTCTAGAAGTTGACTATGAAGCAACGAATTCTTCGAAGAATCCTCCTAGCAGAATTTTGTCTTTTGTTAAAGAATTCATTAACATTTTTAACGAAAAGCAATTTAGTCTAGAGGAAACCCAAAGACATATTACAAATGGTTTAGACAAATTAAGAGAGACAGTATTACAAGTGAATGATTTAAAACGAAATCTCTCTGAAAAGAAAAACTATTTGACGATTAAAGATAAAGAAGCAAAAGAAATGCTAAGTAAAATGCTTATAGAGCAGAACGAGGCTGAACGAAAACAGGAATTTTCAGTAGCAACTCAAGAGGAGCTTGCTAAACAAGAAATTGAAATAGAGAGGCGTAAAGTGAAAGTGACGAAAGATTTAGAACTTGCAGAGCCGGCTGTTCTAGAGGCCCAAAGAGGTGTTCAGAATATAAAGAAACAGCACCTTACCGAAATTAGAAGTATGTCTAATCCTCCTGCAGCTGTTAAGATGACAATGGAATCTGTTTGTATTTTGATTGGCTATGAAGTATCAAGTTGGAGAGATGTTCAGTTAATTGTTCGTCGTGACGATTTTATCTCAAATATAGTAGCTTACGATAATGAACTGCAATTAACCCCCAGTATTAGAGAATATATGGAAAAAACTTATCTATCTAGAAGTGATTACAATTTTGATGCTGTTAATAGAGCTAGTAAAGCATGCGGTCCATTATTACAATGGATTCAAGCACAACTTACTTATTCCAGTATATTGGAAAAGATTGGGCCACTTCGAGAGGAAGTTAATCTTTTGGAGCGTCAAAAGAAAAAAACGAAAGCCCAGTTGATAGCAATTGATGAAATGATTCATGAATTGGAAGTGAGCATTGATCAGTATAAAGAAAACTATAGCTCCCTAATTAGGGAAGCAGAAAACATCAAATCCGAGATGAAGGTTGTAGAATCAAGAGTCAATCGAAGTTTAAAGTTGGTTGATGATTTGACTGCAGAAAGAGAAAGATGGAAATTAAGCATTAGCAAGTTTGGCTATCAAAGAGACCGCTTGGTTGGTAATGGCATTTTAACGGCAGCCTTTTTAGTATATGCGGGTGCTTACGATCAAAAGGGTCGGAGTATTCTTATGAAAGAATGGAGAGATAGATTAAGATCTTGCGGTATTAGTTTTGACGAAGGTATATCAGTTACGGGCTACTTAACTGGTGGAGATGAAATGTTAAACTGGGAACAATGTGGTTTACCCAATGATGATTTAAATATAGAGAACTTCACAATAATGCAAAGATCAAAGATCCCTATAATTATTGATCCGCCGTCAAAGATACCAGCGATACTATCGAAATCATATAAGCCAAAGAAGTTAACCGTTACAAGTTTCCTAAGTGATGGATTCGTGAAGCAAGTTGAAAATGAAATAAGGTTTGGAGGAACTTTGCTAATCCAGGATGCGGAATATTATGATCCTGTTCTTGATCCTGTTTTGAAACAAGAGATTTATAGAAATGGTGGCCGGATGATGATAAAACTTGGGAAACAAGAAATAGACTTTTCACCAGACTTCAAGCTAATATTACATACAAGAGACTCACTGATTGCAATGTCACCATTCGTTACTGCGAGAACGTCTATAATTAATTTTACTGTTACGACAGGCAGTCTTGAGGACTTAATTCTAAATACCACATTAAAAAATAAGAGGCCAGACATAGAGGCCAAGAGGCTCGAGCTGGTTTCCTTGCAGGGCCGCTACTTAGTTCGTTTGCATGAGCTTGAAGAACAACTCTTAAATTCATTGAGCGATTCTAGTGGGAATATCCTTGACAGCGATAAAGTTATTGAGACACTAGAAGTATTGAAGGCAGAAGCTAGTGATATAGACGTCAAAATCATAGAGTCAAGTAACGTTATGAAATTAGTGGAAAGTGAAAGAAACAAATATTACGATATTGCGAAACATTCATCTGCAATTTTTAGAATATACAAGCAAATGAGTAGACTAAACAAGTTATACCATTTCTCACTCGATGCGTATATTTCAACCTTTTCTTATGTCTTAGAAGGGAATCCTAATGAAATTGAAGTTTCTTGTTTTATTAAAGAATTATACAGAGAATCATATGCTAGGATTGCACCATCATTGAGATACTTAGATAAGCTAGTATTTGCTCTTGCTTTGAGTGCTAGCTTTTATACTTTAGAAATTGGAAATCAATTCAAAACCGCATTTATTGAAATTTTGAAGTCTGTCGGAGGTGACGAATACGTGAATTCATTGAATGCTATTTTCGATTCGATGTTGGTATCTCACGAGGTGGTTGATTGTTTCACGGATACAACAATCGATAATATCATTTCTGAAAACAGTGGTAATGAATCGTTGAGCATTTTATCTAATATTATTAAATCACTAGTAATCTCCAATAACGATAAGAGAGATTCGTTCTTAGATTCCTTCAACGATTTGGCTTCATTTATATTTACTGGTATTGGCCCTAATAGCTCTAAATATGACTTGAAAGATTGGGTGTCACCTCCAGTTAAACACGATGGCCCATTGATTTTGGCCTCAATTGAAACCTATGACGCAACTTACAAAGTCGAGCAATTGGCGCATCGTATGAATAAGAAATTAATGATTGTATCAATGGGGTCAAAAGAAGGTATTGAAATAGCCAATAAAGAAATAGATACTGCTGCTAAGAATGGCTTCTGGATTTTGATTCAAAATGTTCATATGTCACCAACATGGTTAAGTTACCTAGATAAAAGATTAGAATCTTTATCAGCACATGAAGATTTTAGAATATTCTTGAGCTGTAATTTGTCGTCGGATATTCCAGCTGCAATCATTAATAAATCTAAAATACTCATATTCGAGAACGAGCCGGGCTTAAAGAGTATAGTAAATGAAACTTACAACTCGATACAACATGAGGTCTTCGCCGAAAACACAAGTGAATATAATCACATATGCTTTTTATTATCTTGGTTTCATTCTATCATTCAAGAGAGATCGAGATATGCACCTATGTCATTTACGAAGAAGTATGATATAAATGATTCAGATTTTACTTCTGGTCTTCACGTTATAGGAAAATTGCTAGCCCCATTTAAAGATGGAAGATCTAATATTTCGCCCGACCTAATACCTTGGGAAGAATTAAGTTACTTGATAGGAGAAATTACTTACGGTGGACAAATCGATCATAAGTCTGATTTAGAGTATATTACCAGCTTAGCGAAGTATATATTCAGCATAAAAGCATTTGAAACTGATTTCAATTTAGTTGAGAACGCTTTAACTATAAATTCTGGGACCCAGCTACATATTCCTGAAGGTATATCCACAGAAGCATACGAATCATGGATTAAATCATTGCCTGATCAAGCGCCATTGAAATGGGTTGGATTAGAAGAAACGGTTAGCATATTATACCGTGAAAGAGAAGGGCAGCAGGTAGCACAATGTGCTCAGCAAATTATAACTCAAATTTAGCTAATAGAAATATAGATCCTGTTATGTATATAAATCTTATAACATGTAACGAATGAATGATTTATGAATATAACGATAATCGCTTTACTTTCTACATGGAAGTTTTAGATAAACACAACATAAATTAATATTTTACAATGCGGTTTTGCTAATTTTATTACAGTTAAATACAAAATTAGAGAGAGAACTTAAAAAATAAAATAACACCACTTAATTAACATTTATAGACACCAATTAAATGATTTATTCGTCATCTTCTAAAGTTTGAGCAGCAATACGATCTAAATCTCTTTGACCGTTTTCAGAGATCTTTCTACCACCTTTTGGAGAAATTTCTAAAACACCGATTTTTTCTAAAGATTGTAAAACTCTTCTGTTAATAGAACCAGAAGCGTCAACGTGCTTGTGTGGTCTGAAACCTCTGTTAATAGCACCACCGTATAACTTGTTTAATTTACCAACACCAACTTGCTTTCTTAAGTAGATGTGTCTGGCAACGGAGGCAGCTCTCTTGTAGTACCAAGTTTCAGCTTCTTGTGGTGGTAATTCATTACCAGCAGAAGTCTTGACAATGTCAACGTAACCTGGAACTTCTAATTTACCTTGACGTTGTAAAAATTGTGCGTAAGCGTTGATGAACTCTTGAGCTGGAACGTCTCTATAATATATGTTAGTATACTTATTTTCTCTAGTTTACCTAGATTTCAAACAAATGATTGCCCATAGTCTATCTGAACTTCTAATATCCCATATTTGGTCCTTTTTCCCACAATTTACACCCACTGCGTGCTTTTCGTCTCTTCTCACGCTGGTACTAAATAGTGAAAAACTTTTCAATTAAGCCCCACTCACTACTCACAGTCTTGAATCCGTATTCTATCACTCTTCAACCACCTTCTTTCATCTCTCTACACGTTACACATTCTAATGGTCTTTCTAATTTCGACCTTATTCCACTGGACTTCTTATTCATTTTTCAATTGATCTTCAATATGGGTCTTGATATTAATATGGCTCTTTTCTCTTAAACTATCCATCTATCCTCTGGGCAATCCTGCTTGATCTCTTCTTAGTTACGACAACACTTACCTGACGGAAACACCTGGCATATTGTCTTTAGTTATATGTATTAGGTAGTAAATATAATTGCACTTGTGTCTAGTTTTAAAATTTTTTTCAGTATCGATAGACCAGTCTACGCAGTAAGGACCGAATGGGTAAGAATTTTTCGCAGTTCCCGGTATCTTTGTGTAACCAAAATTATTTAGGGTTGTAAATTACACGAATGCTGAATATTACGCAGAGAGGACAAAAAGCAGTCACATCTTAGGACTAATGGATGCAAAAACGTTCTGTATAGCATGTACTGATTCAAGAAAGAAGGAGATGTATATGGAGGTATATGGTGGAAAAAGTCTATGGGGAGTTAAGAGAGGAGGAATTTATGGACGCGGTTTACGAGAAGAATGATTGAGACGTAAAGTTCATGGCACGGTGAGCTAGATGTAGATAAGATCGTGGATATATGTAGTTCGTCGCAGGAAACCAAATTTTGGGGTGTAGGGACGAAGATAGAGCGAGTGAAGGAATATAGAGCCAAATGACGGGCAATGGTGATATCTGGTTATGTATGTTATATTTAGTCTACATAAAGAATGTTATGGTCTTCGCTCGCAATACTAGAGATATGCCGGGTTGTACATTAACTCAGAAACTTATATTTTATATTATACACTAAACACAAATTAACGAGTTCGTAAAAATTAGAAAAGAGTCAGGACTAAACGTCTTATAAAAGTACACAAGCTATCTAACTTAGACCTTGAAACCTCTTGATCTTCTTCTACCTCTAGCTCTTTCGAACTTTCTACCGGTAGATTGGATTCTTGGGGCCTTGTTCTTGTGAGGACCGAAACCGAAGTGTCTAACAGCTTCTCTAGAGTTTCTTGGACCTCTGACAATTAAAGTGTTTTGACCCTTTGGAGCTCTTAAAGCTAATTGATCTAAGGTGATGGCTTCACCACCAGCCTTTAAGATGGTAGCCTTGGCACCAGCAGTGAATCTCAAAGCGGCGACGGTGGCCTTTGGGAATTCTAACAATCTGTTGTCGTCAGTAACGGTACCAACAACAACGATAGTTTTTTCAGCGGTGTTCTTTTGCTTCAAGGCACGGGCGATTCTAGAAACAGAAACTGGTGGTCTGTTGATCTTAGATAAAAACAAAGATCTTAAGATGACCTTGTTGAATGGAGCATCTGTACGACCTATAATAAGTTAGTATAAGGATCTTCTTTCTGCTCAGAAGACGCACAGTAAACACCACATTTAACAGAATAAATGTTTGTGCCATGCACTCGCAGAATGGCTTCCCAGGCAAATTGTCTTCTCTGCATCACCAGCTCAAGACTTTACCATGGGGCGTGTGGCTCGACGTTCACTCTTCCCTTAGACTCGTTCGCTAGTCCTTACTTGTACACCTTGTTGGTCTACTCAAACCCGAATCTTTGGTTACCAGTGTCTCTACTGATGTAAGATTGCATCGGGTTTCTTTCGGGCCTGTTTCGATGTCTATTCGGGGTTTCATCCGTCGCCAAACTTCCATATTTTTATTATCTTCATTCCACCTCAATTCCCTATAGGCTGCTATGTGTTTCCACAAACATTGCTTCCATAAAATGAGTGGTTTATTATAACATCTTCTTTTTGGTGAATCCTTATTAATCGATATACATACGAGCTAAGAAAGAATATAACTTAACCAATAACTTCAAGTAGACGTTGTCTGACTTTGGTGCTTCTCTGTGACCAGATCTGATGTGTTGCTTAGAAGTGTGATCTCTACCCATGTTTAATTACTTTGACCTGTGATGAAGAAACTCTGAAAGAATTAAAACTTTTGTACTATTAAAATAGTTATGTCCAAGATTCTGTCTGAGATGCGTACTGAAAATTTTTTTGAAAATTGACAGTTTTGTGTAATTTGGCGGAAACTGGAATTTTTCACTTACCCGTCCATAATCATATGATATCTATGGGGCTACAACCCTTCCGATATCAAATACTGGTGTAGATGTTTATCAGTAGAGTGTGCAGTAGTATTCGGAGGCAACGTCAATACTGACAATTATACGTAACAGTTAGTCTATTTAAAGATTTGATAAATTCAGCTAGTATTTCACTTGTATTAGGGCAGAAGGATATTGAAGGTATATTTAAAGCATTGTAATAGAGAGATTTGGAATCAAATAAAGGGATTGGATCAGAGATATGGCCCAATTAACACCGATAAGAGGGTTTAGTAATACCCCGGTATCCAAGACAATATGTATAGTCAGCACATTTATGGCATTGGGGCTTTCTATATTCCAAATGAAGCATTACGTCCGGTTGTCTATTGACCCATATATATTGGAATATTCGCAGTATTGGAGGGTGATAACGTACGAGATGTCGGTAATCAATGAGTCTGATTACATGTTGTGTGTGTTGCTTTGGTTTCATTACAAGAACTTGGAAAGATTCTACGGGTCGCGGAAATATGCATCGTTAATAGTTGTATTTGCGTTGTACAATTCGCTAGTATGCTTTATTGTCATGAGCTTGGGGCAATTGGGAGTGAATCTTGCAGTGTACTTGATTTCGTCGATTGCCAGTGGGGGAAAGGGAGATATTGCGTATAATACAACAATATTTAACCAGGTGGCACTGGGTCCGTTAGGAATATTGTCGTCGTTGTACATTTGTTATGGAGCAAATATCCCCACATCATATAAGTTTAAAATATTGTTGTCCAAGCCAACATTACTGGACGACGGGGAGGTGCATCCATCTAACTCAAGCAAAGAGTTAGTGCTAACCAACCACTTCCAGATTCATATAATTTATACTTTATTACTCCTTAACAATGGGTTAGGATCGATAATACCGTGTTTGGTAGGTATAGTCCTTGGTAAGTTGCACTCAAACGAGTTACTTCCAGGTGCCAGGAACTGGCTAATACCTGCAAGTGTCTTTGAAGCGTTTATGCATCCTCGTAAGCTCGGAAGTAGCTTATGGTCTTCTACCAGAGGAAGACGTAGTGGCGGCTACCAAACGATTGACAACGCTAATGCTAATGTAAACGACCTGATGGCCGATGAAGATACAGAAGAGGTTCTAGATGAAGGTAGAAGTAATAATCAAGCCCATGAAATCAGAGCAGAGACCCCTGTCAGACCCTTGGGCAGTCAGTTCTTGGACACATTCAGAACATGATCTACATAGCAAATTTAATATAGTATATAGTATATACAAATCAATGCATTAATATTTATCGACATATTACACTAGGTGATACCGCTTAATTCTTAGCACCTTCTTCAGTAGCTCTTAATTTCTTTCTTCTTTCAACATCCCAATTATACAATCTTGCCGTGTTCACTTCCATGGTGGTGATATTTTCTTTCAAAAATTCCAAATCTTCCTTGACAAGTTCCAATTGCGCCTTGTTACTCTTCAATCTATCGTTTAATAATTCAATTGCTTCGTCAAGTGGGTATTCCAACATAACCTCTGCACCTAACCATAAGTAAACCGATTCTAATTTCGATGCGTCAATAGTAGCCCTGGTGTATAAAGTATCGTTCAACTCATAATTAGTTTCGATGGTTTTATCTTCCTCGTCGTCACTCTTCTTAGTTTCCTTGATATGATTTATTATGTCCAAGTTCTTCTCGATATCGGGTATTTTAACGTTCAAGTCTCCTAATTGTTGCTTTTTGGACACTTCCATAAACTTGTATTGCTGCAAACGATCCTGAAACGCAGAAATAACTTTATCAAAATCAGCATCTGGATTCTTGACATAATCTTCTACTTTATCTATGAATGGTGCTTCTGGAATACCACGAGGGTTGGTATTGGTAATTCTAGATCGTTAGTACATGATTCTAGCAAAAAGTCATACACCCGTATTTATAATTCGTTTAAAAACATACTTAAGGATATCTGTCATCTATAATGTTTATTGACTTATTGACAGTATAGTAATAATCGATAACGGTAGTCTTGAGATCACTGATGTCTATATTTCACGATGTCGTACGACATCGTACAATGTCGTATATGTCTTACAATGTCTCAACGAATGTCGTTATGTATAAGGCTCTAAAAATTGATGTCGCGTAAGGGTTAAGAACTTTTCGCGTCTTGTATTTACATTCTGTCAAGATTATGAAGCACGCTAGGAAGATTATATTATTAGTTGAAAATTTTAATGCACGAAGTCTTGCTCGTGTGACTATTTAAACTACTGATATCCTATAATTGTCTTCTTGTATTAGATCTGTAGAATCCTCAAAATTTAATTCAAAAAATGTATTTGCCATTTTTTGCAGCCTTCGCTGCGTCCTTTCTTTTATTGAATTTTTCACTCGCTTATCCTAAAGCAGCCTTAAGTATTAACGGAGAGGCTTTTCATCCTCGTATACTTATGGCTAAGGTAAACGCGAAAAAGAATCCAGATGGCTCATGTTATGCTCATACTGTGGCAAAGGGCGAAACGTGCCAATTTATGATGGATAAGTTTTCCATTACTACAGATAATCTTATGACATGGAACAAAAAGAATTTCGGTTGGATGGGGTGCGACAACGGTCACCCATGGGTTGGAGATAAAGTTTGTGTTAGTGATGGTACTCCTCCAAAGCCAGCATATAACAAACTTGCTGAATGTGGGCCTCAGGCTTCTACTGATGGAACTGACATCAAGTGTCCTTTAAATGCATGCTGTAGTCCATACGGCTTTTGCGGCTTAACTTCCGACTTTTGTGCTGTAACCCAAAGTCCAACTGGTGCTCCAGGTACAGCTGGGTGTCTCTCAAATTGTGGGTACGGTAAAGTCCACACGGATACGAGATCGGACTTTAAGAAGATAGTTTACTGGATAGACTCAAATGACAAGTTAAAAACAGATCCAAATACTTTAAAGAGTTACTACTCAGTTCATTATTCTTTTGTGAATATTAAATCTGATCTCACGATAGATGATTCAAAAATTGCTAAAAGTTCATTCTTAGGTATTACAAACAAAAAGATCGCCAGTTTTGGAGGTTGGGAATTTAGCACCTCTTCATCAACCTACAATATTTTTAGAAATGGTGTTGCTGATGCAAATAGAGAAAAATTTGCAACCAATTTAGTTAATTTTTTGAAGAAATATAACTTAGATGGTATTGATTTGGACTGGGAATATCCTGGTCTCACTGGTATTTCAGGTATTCCAGATGGCGATAAAAACGACGGTCAAAGGTATTTAGAATTGTTGAAGCTTATTAAATCTAAATTGCCAGCCGGTAAAACATTATCTATAACTATCCCTGCTTCGTTCTGGTATTTGAAGAATTTCCCAATTAAGGATATGCAAAGCTACATCGATTATCAAGTATTTATGACCTATGATATTCGTTCCACTAACGATAATCTTGTTCAATGTCACACGAATAAAACTGAAGTGATTAGTGCCCTTCAAATGTTAGATAAAGCAGGTGTTCAAATTGGTAAAACATATGGTGGTTTGGCTAATTACGGCAGATCGTATAAATTATCTTCAACATCTTGCTCTACTGTGGGATGCCCCGTTTCTGGGCCAGGTAAAAAAGGGCCTATTGTTAACACTGATGGAGTGTTGGCTCAGTCCGAACTTGATCAAATTACAACTTGGGCTGTCAAAAACAAAAGATGGACTGATGATGCAGCTCAATGTGATTTTATGATTTATGATAGTAACAATATTGTTGGCTGGCCAAAGGCCGGACAAAGAAATAGCATGGAAGACTTTTTCCATCATTCCGGTTTAGCTGGTTCTGTATTATGGGCTGCCAATTATAACTAAACATATATATTTCATTAACTTGTATACTTGGCATATTTATTCTTATAAATAAAAGTTATCATGATTTTTCAATAACAAATTCGATTTCTGTAAGAACATATCACTTATAAGAATATAAAAGCATATATAATGAGTACCTTAAGGGTTGTTCTGTTTCTTTCTCAAATCATATACATTTAAAACGGCTTCTGCGGCTTTGACACCAGAGAGAGCCATGGCACCAAAAGTTGGGCCCATTCTGTTAGAGCCATCAACTTCTGCCAATTCCATACCTGTCACAACTAAACCTGGAGTGACTTCTCTGGTTCCTTTAACAATTGCATCTTCTGCACTGTTCATATCTAAACCTCTCATATGACCTAACTCAATACATCCCAATTTGTCTAAACGCTTTGCACTCCCTGCACCAAATGGGCCGTCATGGCCAGATGCAGAAAGAATAACATTAGCATTAATGGTGTTAGGATCCATACATGACTGAGTGTCATGATTAAGGGAAACAAGAGTCCAGTTAGTAACAACACCACAGATTCTTAAATCACCGGTGGTTTCATCACGACGAGTGATCAAATCTTCGACTGCCGTGGCGTTGAATAATTTAACATTTGGGAACAGAAGAACCTTTGATAATAAAGTCGACATGAAATAAGCAGCATGTTTTACAACAACATAATCACCTTCATCTTCGTATTCAAGACCTAATTCCTCCAAGAAGAGGTGTGCAGGTTTACGCAAGACCATGGCAGAGAATAATTGACCACCTAACCAGCATCCACCACCTGGACTTACTCCGGCTTCAATAATTGCAATCTTGAGTTCTGGACGATTCTTAGCCAAAATGTAAGCTGCAGATAACCCAGCAGAACCAGCACCAATAATAACCACATCTGATTCGGCGTATTTATCTAAATCAGCAAAATAACGGCTTGTCATTGCACGAGAAACTGTAGATTCTCTAATAGGTGCAAATTTGAACTTGTCCCAATCCGCAAATTTAACATTTGCATTCTGCGCATCTGATGACATTCTAACGACTCTATCCTCTGTAACAACAGGGGAGAATTCATGTCTAACAGAAGTTTCAATCATAGTAGGAGGTGCCATTTTTGTATAATATTTTATTTATAATGTGCTTGTATACTTTGTAGATTAATCAATTGAAATTCATGTCAAGGTGTGTCTTAAATAGTTTTTCAAATAAGCAACAACGGACTTCAGCTGTCCTCTTAAATGTTCCTCTTAAGAGTTTATTCACATTGGAAGGACGTAGATCAGAATGGAATGACGTTTAAACCTCCGAAATGTTTCATCTCCAACATACAATATTTCATATTGGCGCAATACAAGGTCGCATAATCGCATGAATCCTATTTGAGCTGCTGCAAAATTCTCGCACGGGAGAAATCTCTAAATGCATAAGTCAAGTATTCAATTATAGCGCCCCAATTTATAACGTTACAGTATTCCAGGAGACGTGTATGCGTATAATGGTTACAAGTAATGTACATAACTATTTAGATTTTTGGCTGAACCCCTTAAAGTAACGGTCTCTGAAATTTTTGATTTGGTTCGCTCTTAACCCATTAGAAGTCTGCCCTTTAAAATCGTCATCTCTTCTCACATAGACCAATAGCCTTCTAGACCATTTATTGAATTCTTGCTCTAGGTTATATATGAGTTCTAAGTTCTCGTGCTGGGGAATCAAGTTAGGTTCAAAATCATCATTTGCAGTAGGCATCCAGAATGCGAGCCTACCATTTATAGGTAATCTATTGGCAGCAAAATTTAATAAATCATCTAATAAGTTCGACAATTCGTATGGCTTCTTGGGTTGAATGAAGTCTTTTCTTAAATGGGCTTTCTCTCCGTCTATAACTACGTTTTCCCTACCGGCAGCTTTTTCTGGATCCTTGGCACCACAAACCTTTAATCCTTCCCTGACACCGTATGGTGGATCACAGACAATGGTATCGATCTTCAAATCCGAACGAAATGCATTGTTGGTAAAATCCATGGTCAAAATGTCCAAGAAATTCAATGTAGTACCGTATTGCTTGAAGTTTGCCTTGATGTTACACTTGTCATTTTTACCTCTTAATATTCGAATATCAATATCAGATCCAATAGGCAATCCACCAAAATTAGCAGCTGCAACCAAAAAGGAACCAGTACCAGTAAAGGGATCGTATGTTATTTTCCCTGGTCCAACCTGCCCTATATTACAACTGACTAAAGACAATTCAGCATCAAAGGAAGTAGTTCCAATGTATTTTCTGCGTCTCAAGTCATATTTATCTAATATGTTCTCTGTTCTTGCACTTAATTGGATCTGTCTTCCAAACCACATATTAATAGGGTCAGTGGCCTTTTCAGTCCCATGGACATGGTATTCTTCAAGTACATTGAAGATTTCATCCGGATTTTTCATTCTAATCGGACCTTCAAATGCCAAATAAGAGAACGATTCTATCATCTCGAATTTTTCCTTGGTGCTTCTCTTTCCCATATACCCAATGAAGTCAAATTTAAATGATACATTTTTGTATTCAGCAAACCTTTCGCTCGATCTTTGTTTAACATTCTCGTGTAATTCCTCTAGGTTCTTTCCCTGGCCCCACAACTCATATATACCTCTTCCCAATATGGAACGTTCCATGATTTTGCGGGCCTGTTCATCGTTTTCCAATTTAACGATTAAAAATGGATTCTTCTCATCGTGATGAGATAAGTCTATGGAAATGCCATGATAAGCAGCTAACGATTCCAACTCTGCCCTTCTGAAGTTGGGATACGCCTGAGCGAAATATATCAAGTATTCCTTCATGTTGATACAATATGCTGGAGATCTAATCGTCAAACTCAAGATCATCTCGAATATTGAAAAAAATTGATGCGGCTCGCTTCACGTTTTGGTCAATTACTGCAAATAACCTACACTTACCCCTAAACGTATTATTATCTTCCAGACCATTGTATAAAGTGGCTACCTGTAGCAACTATCTTAAACCTACATTTCTAAAGAAATAGAATAGTTTTGCTTCTGTGTGAACAAATTGTCCTGTTAATCCTTATATATAGTTACCTAATTCTCACGATTATTGCAAAATATTAAAATAAGAAATATCAGTCAACTGCAACTTTTAACTTTTACAAAATAAAATTATAATACTCATCCTATCTTCTACATGGAGATAACCAAAACAACAGTACTGAATTAAACCATTAAATCAAGTACATGTAGTGACGTACCAATGGTCGCAAATGAACAATCTTGCAGATGTCCCGAACATTCTAAGCCAATCTATATCTTAGTCGACACAACAGAATTACATCATCTATTACTCTCTTTGAATCAAAGTCCTTCATTAAGTATCCTTAACCCCGTCTCTGATAGCAAGCCATACCCCTACTGTTTCCCATTATCATGGGGGACCTTTGGGTCCCATATTACATAAGCCGGTTGAATATTTTGGTCAGCACACGTCTTATTATTGTGACTGAAAATTAACCGATGGCGTTGAATTAGTTCTCCTTTCGATTCCTTTTCTTTAGACAAAGTTATTGATAAAACATATTAAACAACTAATATAATATAGTATTCAATTGAAGTGATTGGTTGACTAAAAAATTCCAAGTATCTAAAAAAAATCAATTTGTATCTACTACATAGATCTTTTGTTTAGTTTTATACAATTTCCATATTTCAATAAACTTACATTGTCTTGATACTATTTATCCGTATATTAGTTAGTCCCAATAGTTAGCAATGTCTTCCTACGATGATGATGAAGCCCTTTTCGAGGATATCTAGTAAGTATTTTTTAATATTTGAGTGGTGATTTTGGAGAGGCTCGTTGGGGACGAGGATTCGTTCTGGAGTCTTCAAGACATCGCCAGTGGAGGTTGATTTTTTTAAATAAGTATACTAACAAATGCAGCGGTGATGACGACAAATCCACCACAGTGAAGGAACAAAGTAATGAGAAACAAGAAGAGAAAAAGGAAGAAACTCGTGCTAAAGATGAATCTCCAGCTCAAGGAGAAACAGCTACTTCTGATGCAAATGAAGCAAAGGCAGAAGAGCCTGCTTCGGGTACACCAGTTCAACAACAGACTGCGGCACCTGCTCAAACAGAACAGAATGCCATCCCACCACCACCACCTGTATCAAGCCAAATGCCGGGCCAGATGCCAGGCCAGATGCCAGGCCAGATGCCAGGCCAGATGCCAGGTCAGATGCAAGGTCAACAACCTCAAATGCCAGACTTCCAGCAAATGCAACAAATGCAGCAGCAATTCCAAGGAGGCATGCCATTGCCTCCACAACCACCTCAAGCACCTCAACCACCACAACCTCAACAGTTACCACCATCAAACATGGGTAAAGACCATGGTAAGATGTTTATTGGTGGTCTTAATTGGGACACAACTGAACAAGGATTGGTTGAGTATTTCACTAAATACGGTGAAGTTATCGATCATACCATTATGAGAGATAATAATACCGGTAAATCCCGTGGGTTTGGTTTCTTAACTTTTAAAGATCCAAAGTCGGTTGATGAAGTGATTAAGACTGATCATATATTAGACGGTAAATTGATTGATCCTAAAAGGGCAATTGCCAGAGAAGAACAAGACAAAGTTGGTAAAATTTTTGTTGGTGGTATCGATCCAATGGTTAACGAAAAGGACTTCAATGACTTCTTTTCTCAATTTGGTAGTATTATTGATGCCCAATTGATGATTGACAAGGATACTGGTAGATCGAGAGGTTTTGGTTTTATTACTTATGACTCACCAGACGCTGTCGACAGGGTTACTGTGAATAAGTACTTAACTTTGAAAGGTAAATCCATGGAAGTCAAGAGAGCAGAACCAAGAGGCCAACATCAACAGAATCAATTACAGCAACAACAGCAACAACAGCAGCCATATGGTTATAGTAATTACGGTAATCAATATGGCCAAGCGCAATATCAGCAACCTGGTATGGCTGCTTATGGTCAAGGTATGAATGGTATGTCACCCGAAATGATGCAAGAATATTGGCAAAGAATGCAACAATGGTACATGTATCAGCAACAACAACAAGCTCAAGGCAATACCGGCGATTACAATCAGCAATCAGAGCAACCTGAACAACCATTGAATCCTCAGCAGCAAGCGTCCAACGAGTCTCAAGACAACCAAGAAGCAGACAATGGTTCAGACAGTTCTGGTACTCCAAGTGGACCATCAAGAAGGATGAATTTACCAAAAGGACCAAGAAGAGCTCCGCCATCCGGTCCATCGGGTAATTCAAGAGGTAGAGGTGGTTACCAAAATAGAAATAGAGGATACCATCCATATAGTAGGGGTGGAAGAAGATAATTTCTCTATTTTAATTGGTATTTTTTCGTTCCGGATTAACGCTTTGCTACAAGGAATTACTTACTGAATCAGATTCTATCAATGGTGAATTATGTATATTTTATATTCTTTAAATCGAAATTATTTCACGACAAAATCGTAGATATCTATTTACGCTTTCTACTTGGACGAGCATTCTTAGCTCTCTTCTTTTCTTTAATTGCTCTTGCCTTTCTAATATCTTCGGTTGATCTAAGCTCTTGTTTCTGACCTGGCTTGTTATAACCTTTAACTTGCAATCCTGAATCAACAGCCTTCTTAACCTTTTCTTTCTGTTTATGATAATCGTCTCTAAACTTATCGGGCATCTTTGGGGCTGCAACTTTCTTATGTTTGAATCTTCTATCATTACCATTTGTAGGATTAGATTCCATTGCACCCGTTTTGGTTGGTTTCAAGTTTCTTTGCTTCTTCCAATCATCAAATCTACCAGATCTATAAGTTGCAGGAATCTTTTGACCACTTTCACCAATAATGAATTTCTTATCAGTTGAGTGTGCATTAACGTAATTACCTTTCTTTCTATCCCATTGCATTACTTGTTTATTACCCTTTAATTTTTCATCATTATCCAAGTCGAAGGTAGCCTGAGCTGCATCATTTGCAAATGATGAGGATAACGATAACTGCTGATCTTGAATAACCGACGCTGGTGCATAATGCGAAAGAAAAAATTGAGGATCTCTAAAACTCTTTCTCTTCTCATTCTTCTTTTTCTCAATTAACTCATCTGCATCTTCAAAAGCATCTTGTAATTCTTCTTCATCTGCTTCAATAGTTGTTCCTGAATAACCGACTTCATCATCGTTTTTCAATATCTCATTTTCAATACCATGAGTTAAACCTGCTATCCTTTCTTTTTCTAACAATTCTCTTCTCTCTTTAGCCCTTCTCTGAATAGGAGCAATTTGCTTTCTTCTTTTATGCATGAACTCAACTAAACTATCCTCATCTTTATCGTTACCTTTTTTGTTAAATTCGAACACGGTTTCTTTTGATTTTCTATTTAAGAGTTGGGTTAAGAATTTTTCTTTCTCTTTCTCTAAGTTAGGCCCAAATAATAAATGCTGATCATCCCAGTTACCAGTTTGTAAAATTTCCTTTGATCTCTTTAAAGATTCCTGAGATGCTGGCTGTCTTGTGCGGTAATATAATTTCTCACCTTTAGTTGCGACGCTTTTAACAACACCTAGTTCATAATGGTTCCTTAATATATTTTCATATAACTCCTGAAAGGTTTCAATATCAACTCTTGGAATTGACCCGAGAACTAATCTATCTGTGTATGATATCTTTGGTTCTATGTAGTTCGATTGTTGTCTTTGTCTCAACATTTCACATTTCTTTTCATGCATGGATGTTAATAAAACTTTCCTTCCCAAAAATAATTCTAGGTCTAATAAGTATGGTAATTCTTTTTCATTCACAATGGAATAGGCCCATCCTGAATTACCAGCTCTTGCTGTTCTACCAACACGATGAATAAAAATCTTTGATGAACCAGGCAACGTGTAATTAACGACGTTAGCCAAAATCGGAATATCAATACCACGAGCAGCAACATCCGTAACTACTAATATACTAGTCATCCCAATGCGGAACTGATATAATTGTTGTTTTCTAGCATGTTGGTCAAGGGTACCATAAATATAAGATACTAAATATCCAGCATCTTTCAATAAAGTGGTCACATACTCCACATGATGTTTGGTTGGCACGAAAACAATTGTAGAATGCTTTGACGGCAACACATTTGCTGGAGGCAATCTTTCTTTTTTAAACTTAAATCTCTTCTTCTTGTTATTTTTGTCTTCATCTTCAGCTTCAGAATCAGACCCATTTTCTCTCTTATCCATGTCATTATATCTTTTCACTTCTTCAGGGGACGCTAAAGGTAACTTAATAACCTCCTGTAAAACATATAATAAACTTGCTTCTCTCTCATTGTTCTTGATAGAGAAGAAGGCCATTTGCAATTGATCAGAAATCTTAGTTTCAGCATCCAATCTAACTAAAACGGGATTCGTTAAACCGGCTTTAGCGAAGTCAATCAAGGATCTCGGTAAAGTTGCAGAGAATAAAAGGGACTGCCTAGATGAGGGTAATGCAGCAATTAATTCGTTCAATTGTTCTGCAAAACCCATCTCGAATAATCTATCAGCTTCATCAAAAACGATGTATTCTACAGTCTTCAATTCTAATTCCATTTCAACCTTTAAATGCAAGAAACGACCCGGTGTAGCCACTATAATGTCTGGGTTGGTCATCATAGAAGAAAACTGTTCTTCTAATGAATCACCACCAATTAACACAATAGATCTCAAATCAGTACCTTTACTAAATTCTTTAACCTGTTTAAATGTTTGCAATGCTAATTCTCTTGAAGGCGATAGAATAATAGCACGTACACCAACTTTTGGACTATGACTTTTCAATTTTTCAACTAATGGTAATGTAAAGGCTGCTGTTTTACCAGAACCTGTTCTAGCCATACCAACTACATCTCTATTTTCCATGATTAACGGAATTGTTTTTCTCTGGATAGGAGTCGGTTGCTTAAACCCTTTCTTGGATATGTTCGTTAACAAAAATTTGGAGAACCCAAATGATGGAAATGAACCATTCTTAGCTTTTTTAGCTTGAGGGTTATTTGCAACGAAGTATGATGCCATATCCTTTGATTCATTTTCACCCTCTTCATCTGATAATTCTAAAGATGGGAACGTTTGCTTGGCTTTTCCTTTGTCTAGCTTTTGTTTTTTATTTGGTTTATGCTTAGTATCATCGTCATCAGAAATTATTTCATCCTGGACTTCTTCATTATCGGAACTAAAATCTGATTCAGGTTCTGAATCAGAGCCTGCTAAAGCAAGCTTTCCTGCAATATCGTAATCTTCTTCGTCTGACATTATACAGTTATTTTATACTTAAAGGCTGATAATTCTGATAAATATAGGGTACATAAATACTTAATTTTCATCTCATCACATAGAAAAAATATTCGCAGTGCTCGTAGTATTTCACTTAGAACAACATAATTACTTCAACTGATACGCTATTTAATAATTCGAAGGAAAGACATCAAGTAGTGCTTAGAACCATACTAGCTCTATTATATTTATAATGAATATATAAAATAAAAAAAAAAAACTAAGAAGGAAAGAAAGTCAAATCTTTCATTCAAGTTCGTGAACTTATGATAAGCTTAAATTAGAACAGCTTAATAGATCGAACACCGAAGCTGGGCTCATGTGAAGATAATAACAAGATAAACAATAAATGAAAAGCTTTTATTATAATTTAGCTAATCTATGGCACGTTAACTTAAACTTTAAACTTGCTCAGCTATGCATCGGGGTTTCTAGTTCTTACGTCAGTTGTTTATATGAAAAGATTGTAATTATATCATAATGGAAGATCCTACAAATGGTCTTGCAGAAAATAATGCCTTGCTTATGCTAATATCTTGTCAAACTCATCCATGTTTTCCAATTCATCTTGTTGCGCAACTCTTTTCAACACCTCTCTTTTAGAAGATTCTTGTATGTATCCATCAAGGAGCAATTCATCAAGAATATGGTAGGCTTTGTCAAATCCGAAAATAATGTCCAATTCGCAAACATTACCGTATACTTTATCCATTTGTTCAACAAATCTATGTATAATTTCCAAGGACAATAATTCATTATCGCCAGATTCAATGCCCACTATAAAAAACAACGAAGCATAGCGACGATAAACAATTTTTATATCTTTATATTCTAACACATTGCACATCTTGGCCCGTCTTGATAAGATTAATGTTGTCAATTCTCTAGTTATTTTGGATTTCTCTTTTTGAGAAATGGTTTGATACCACTTGGATAATCTTACTTTTCCTTGTCTAGATAATAATAGCAAGAACTGTGCTGCCATGATTGAATATAGTAGTTGGTTTATATGATAAAGTAATGTATGTATTATGGGGATATTAAGGAATGTTGTTACGAGAAATGTTGTTGATCTAAAAATCGCATCATGTGAGAACATCAACGCTTACTAAACACGATTCAAGAAAAAAATATACATGATATATAGATAGATACCATTGAATGAAGGATGCAATTCCCCTAGAGAGGCGTTGATACTGAATACTTATTGTATGTGACAAATTTCGAGAAATTGCCAGTATGAAAATTTATGTATGAATTAAGTAAGTAATGCTAAACTATTCTAATGTAGATATTGTTGATTTAAGGAAGTCTAAGTGATCATTGATTTCTTGGCATAGCTCAACCCTATCAACGTCTTTATAGATACCGACCTGAATATGCAATTCGCAAAGCAAAGTTTTCATGTTTGTCCATTGAACTGTTTCAAAATCGTGTCCTAATTTTACTTTGACACCAGTTCCGTACAACCTTAGCCTGTTTCCATTTTCATCAAAAATTTTACCAGAGGTTTTCAATTCCCAAGGGTCCAACTTAGGGTAATTTGCATGAACAAATAGGATACGTGCTCCGTTTTTTAATAATGGATCGTTTTCAATGATCTCCTGTTTTTCTTTTTCAGATTTATTTTCGAGAAGCTTTCTTTTCTTACTTACTTGGTAATCTTCAATTGGATCAAACTGCCCCATACCAGTTCCTTCGAAGCCTGTCGATTTCATATATCCAAGAGCATTTAAAAAGTGTGCAACTTGATGAAATGGCTTTTTCAATGCTACAGTAGCAGCAATAAATGTTTCTTTGTCTCCTTCACCCGGAGACCCTTGTGAGAAGAGAGGATAAAAGTGAGTGGGCCCAAATAAGTTATAATATAATGCTAATAAGAGCGGTCTTATATGAGTTTTTTTCGAAATCATTAGTTGACCTGATTCTGAGCTAGGATCAGGGATGGCACCTTCTCTTAAATGCAATGGTAGATCCTTCACGTCTAATTTTTTCACACTATCGTCTAGTTTTTCATATGCATTAGTTTCGGCATTATATCTGTCATATAGGTTTTTATTGCTGAGCGTTATACCTGCAATTTTATAATAGCTTGGTGAAGTTGTTCTTTTCCAGAAATCTGGCCAAACAATCAACCCATTGGATTTGAAGGATTCGTCTTCAAAAAGATTATCTGGGTGACGAACAGGAACATTGTCACTATCTAATAACAAGACATTTTCAAAGCTCAGCAATAAGATTGCCAAAGCTTTATATTGATAACCCTTGAAAGTAAACTTTGAAACAAAGCTGTCTTCTTTCTCAACATCCAAGGCATATGGAAGATAGATACAGCGAGCATTAAGGGCTGGGAATACTCGTGCACATAATTCAGGTTCGTATTCATCCAAAGTGGGTATCAAAACTTCAATCGGCAAGTCTGAACCCATCCCCCGGATTGATTTAATTGACAATAATGTCAACCAATTGAATTTACCGCCACCAACATATACAATTCCATTACCTGAATATAATCCTCCAGGGGCTTTTTCAGGCAAATTTTCAACCACATATTTATGAGACTCGGTCATAGAATCCAACTCCTCTTGATCGAGTTGTAAGAATTTCGATAAATACTCTTCATTAAATAGTATTTCATCATTTGTTCCGGTAGTATATCTACTACGAGGGATACGTTCTTCCGAGAGATACTTATCTAACTTTTCAACCTTTGGCTTTCCTTCGTAGAATACTTTGAAAATTGATTGGTAAAAGACATGACCAGCCAGTAGACGGTTTTGGTTCGGATCTATTTTTTTATAGGATTCATGGATTAATCGTAATTTAGTTTCATCTAACATCTTATCAAGCTTTTGATTCGATGTGGTAGTCATCATATTATTGAATTCGCTCAGAGATGCAGCATCTGTCTTAGCGAATGGCACTGTTTTCTTTTTATACATATTAAATTTGGCCAATTTTTCCGTCAAGTATGTCAATATGCTTTCTGACTGATGTGGATCATTCACTACCGATTCATTTGTACTAATTGCATTAGAAAGTGATAGTCCATTCAAGAAAAGAAATATCAAAAGTGTGGAAATGAATACCGATATTATTAATGATATCTTGTGGCGACGACGAAATATTCGGAATTTTAGTAACAGGTTATTTATTGCATTCATTTTCCCCAGCCAAATTAATCGTGGGCTTACTTTCGTTGAAGGCTTTAAACAATTAGACGTGATAGCTTTTGTTTACAAAATAGGCGTGTGAGATTTTGCCCAAATTTTTTGCGGAACTAAAATTTTGTGGGTCTACTGTTCACTAAGGGTCTACACGGTTACAAAAGGGTCCATCGTGACTATGTATAGCATTAGTAGTATAAGGATGCTCCCAGCTTTAATCAAACAAAAAAGTGTCTAACTAATTGTCTAAATGCATCATTATTTGTCTATTTACAAGCATTTTGTGCTTTCTTCTAATGAAAATTTAATATATTTAGTAGATGAGGTGTGCAACTGATGAAACTGAACAGAAAGTCTTCATCTGGATCACAGCTACACCTATTTTCGAGTCTCGTCTGTAATGGCTGAGGACATTGAAGATATGGTGCATGGTAGTAGCCAATATCACCAAACCACCATAAATCACGTTTAGATAAGAACCACAGAATCGCTAAAGAATGAACTGGAGCGTCACCCCATCTTTCATAGAAGAAGCCACCTGTAGAATCCAAATAGTTGAAAAATTCGTCGTATTCAGGGTTATTGAAAATGGACAAATCAGCAATTTCGAAGTTGGACCAAAAATGGCATAAATTGTATGTTTTGGCCGCGTTATCGTTCTGAACAAAGTCAATCAACTCACCGTAATGGGTCTCGGTTTGATTATAGCGGCTGATAAATGATTTGAAATGGCCCCAAAGTGATGGAATGGTCTTTTTGTACTCGAACATCGACATTACGAACCCATACTTCTTGTTGTTCGATTTCATGAACCGGAACACATCGTAAGAGACGTCACAGTAGAACTTCACCCCCGGCTCTATCCGCCAGTAATACTGGTATTGTGCAACAAGCCGATGCTTGTAAAAGAATCCCAGATAGAAACGACACATATGTCTGTAGGATTCACTATCCGCATATACTACGTCCTCTTCAACGAGACGAGCCCGCTGTTCGCTTGCATAAGTCTGATTGACCCAGCTAGGATATCCCCAATACTTCAGAGGAATCTGCCCAAAACTCAACTTTCCCTGAACAACGTACTGCGACACGATATACATAAACCGCTCGTCGAATGCCCTGTCGTTCAAAAACACCCAATCGTAATTGTATCTGTGGTTAAATCTGTCTTGTATACTCTGAATGGATTCTAACAACTCAAACACCTCTTCGTTTCGACAAAGCACCAAAAATGTAGCATTCTCTCGTTTATACGTATTATCTGGCCTATTTTTGTTCACTACTATCGTTTGCTCGTCTCCCAGGCCCTCTATCTCGCGTTTAAGAAACCCCATCAATTCTGCTGAGTTGCTCTCCTTATCCCAGTCCCATAAAAATTCTCCAAGTTCCAGTGTAGCATTTGCCATATATGCTGGCATATCATTGACTGTATCTATGCGTATGTCATTTAGTTTATCTTGGTGTTGATCTGGAATGTTAATATTTGCATAAGCTAACCTTAACGTAAAAAGTACCCATATAAACCAGCAAATAACCTTATTTGTCTCCCATAATTTGAAAACACCATCTTTAGCATCCATCTTATTCTCTCATTCCACCTATTGGCTGGCTTCTGTATAGCAATGGCGGTAACTCCATGATTAACGGTTGATGAGATAAGACATTATTCCGGGTAACGGATTTGTCTCACGATGCCATTTTTCAAGCTCCATAGAACTGTTAGTATAATCATAACATATATTACCACGTTTTATAGACTATTGCACACTATTTATTTAATAAAGGGTACTACTGGTCTATAGTTTATATAAGTAGTTGAGATATATATGCTTAACATATACTGAAGTTAAATAATTTATTTTTTGTACTCTTATCGTATTATCAGGTATTGGACTTGATTTCAACACATTTAATAGGCGGGCCTTATACAAGGAATATCGTTAAACACAAATATTAGGTAAATTGCATATTTTTTTGCCTAGAATTGAAAGTGAAGTTGTGTATTTGGGTTATATGTCTTCCATAGTTTAGAGAAATTGAAGTATAATCCATCATGGTACATGGACTAAGTGATTTCGTGGGTGCAGAGAAGCAGGTTTCGGAAAGAAAAAGACAACATAGGACTGAAAAAGAGGTCGGAGAGGAGAATACTATGGATAGAGATAGAGATATGGACAGAGATATACAGGGACGTTTTCGTGGGGTATGTCCTGACGGTAAAGGTAGAAGTGAAAGTGACGAACCGGACTTCGCAATAATTGAAAACCCGAAGATCCAGGGACAACATACGACGACATCATCTTCAGATATGCCTCTGATAGTTTCGGGACGTAAAGCAGCAAGGTCCTTGAGACTATTTCGTGGGGATGGAAATCATGATATCGAAAATTTGATAGACATGCCCACGCCAGAGGCTGACAATAAACCGCAAGAGGTAGCGCACGAGGCCATCGTTAATGGCGGAGGAGGGAATAAAAATGCAGCAACTGGGGGATCAAAAATAAGAATATCACCTGAGTCAAACACTTCAGTAATTGGCAAACTTCCTGAAAATGACGCAAGTAAAATAGTTGGGTTGGAACCGGTGTCATCGGCGACATATTTTCCCCATACACCAGCTGATCAGAAATATATCCAATATACCATAGTGGATGTAGATGGAGCATCTACAAAGACACGACACTTGACAGCTGATTTGGAGTTTGACCATTCTAGCGACGGTGATATTACCAAAATCCAAAAGTATGTCGGCCATAAGGACGATATTGACAACCTTGTACAGAATTTGAATTCTACGCAAATAAAAAACAAGCATCACGATAATAACAAATCAGTAAAGTTTGGCGGTAGTCAGTTCTATAGCCCAAATGTTAAAGAGCTCGATCATATTGCACAAGCAACAGAAAATGATAAGATCGAGGAAGAAGAGGTTGAAGGTTTACCTGACTTGATGATAGACGAAGAAGTATTTCCATTGGCAGTGGAATTAAGACCGTTCAAGAATAAAGTAGGGGGCCATACAGCAATTTTTCGGTTTTCACGTAAAGCAGTATGCAAAGCATTAATGAATCGAGAAAATTTATGGTATGAGGTAGTAGAATTAAGACTTCCCGAACTATTGAGGTTCATGCCAAAGTATATTGGGGTTTTGAACGTCAGATATTCAAGTTTGATCACAGAAGATCCTACGAGTCAAGCTCCGTCAAGAAAGAATAGTATGGTTGAAGAAAATTTAAACAGTAAGAAGAAAGACTTTAATTTTGGCAATATGTTAATCAATGAAGATGACGAGCTACCTCCAGAAGTTGTCCTTGACGATAATAAACATATCATACCGGATTTATTATGGAAGCAATATTCTACATCAGCCCCATCACCCAATGGATCATTAATTCAGAAGCAGAATACAGGTACGTCATTAGAGGCATCTCCATTCAAGAATTCTGTATCATCATCGAACACATCAGTCACAAACTTTTTCCCAGCATCTCCAAGGAATAATGAAGTTTGGTCTACATCAGTTAATAAAGACTTACAAGCACAAGTAATCCAAGAAGTGTTTTCATCTTCTAATAAGAAGAAAAAATCAGACACAGGCGATGAAATATTTTCTATGGATGATGAAAATGCTATCGTTGATTTAGATAGTAGTCAGTACTCCCAAGGAGATGACGACTTCACAGAAGAAAAGCGGCAGCCCCCTTTGCGTCGTAGTTCATCCATATCATCACCCAGACATAGTGGACAATTGCTAAGGAAACATACGAGGTTTGAAAGATTTATTCTATTAGAGGACTTGACGGCAGATATGCAAAAGCCATGCGTTCTTGATTTGAAAATGGGCACGAGGCAATACGGCGTTGAAGCTAATCCAGCCAAGCAAAAATCACAGCGCAATAAATGTTTGAACACTACTTCAAGATCTCTTGGTGTCAGAATTTGTGGATTACAAGTATGGAACTTACGACATGAAAACTATTATATCAAAGATAAATATTTTGGTAGAAAGGTCACAAAGGGTAAGGATTTTAGCAAGGTTTTGTCGAAATTTTTGTATGATGGAAAGCTGATATATTCAATTCTTGTCAAAATACCTAAACTAATTGTTCAATTGCAAGAATTATATGAAATCTTCAAGACTCTAGTCGACTACCGTATGTATGGATCATCGATTTTGTTAATGTATGATGGCATCGACAATCTGGACGATATCAAAGTAAGAATTATAGACTTTGCACAATCAGTCATTGCTGGGGAAAGCCTTCCACAGTCAACCACAATCCCACCCAAGAACCTTGGATTACCCGACATGGGGTATTTACGAGGCTTAAACTCTCTCATAGGATATTTCAAGACGATATTCAGGATTTTGTCCGGGGTAGAATATATCCTGTATGAAAAATCGAAAAACGTAGTAGAAACCAAGAAGGAAGATTTCAAAAAAATGGCAAATAAGTGGTTGGATGAATACGTCGATAATTCTGACGACCTGGGACACTCTGGGGACCAGTTTGAATGCGAGTATCCTGACTACAATTATTCTGACGAAGGTGGAATATCTGAATAATGTATATATGTATAATAGACAAATTACGACAAGTTAAAAGCGTAACTACATTCATCATTACCCCAAACTATAGACAGTATTCAAGACATACACTATACCAAAGGAATATTCATACAAGCTCAGACCACAGCTGAAGATATATGGCAGACAACCTGCATTTTTGGACATGCTATTATGCGAATCATGCAAGTCTGCAACCAATAAATATGGTAAGTATATATCGCTGCATACGTTCTATGACGACATGACTGACTTCTTATCAAATTGGAGCAACTACTTGTCAACTAGACTTCATACAATTGTGAACCGACGGGTGATGAAGTATAAATGGACCATCATATCTAACCAAATCAACATGTCAAATTATGTACTGTATATTAAAAACATATAATTTTTAATTTACATACATCTTGTACGTCAGTTACCTTACCATATGTCATGAGGCCTTTATCTCTAGCTGCATAAGGTACCATAGCAAATGTATTGTCATAAGATAGTGGAATTCTGATAGCATGACCTTCGGTCATACATTAAGTTATTGTAATAAACATTAAAAGCCTCTCCTAAAAGAGTAGCAAACATTAGGAACTCTACATAATCTGAATGATACAATTTACAGTCTATGATTCCAATAATTGTCTGCAAAATCTGGCTCTGAAAAATTTGATTTAGTTACCACAATCATGCAGACTAGTAGTTGCAACTAACAATAACCCCAGTCTATTCATCCATCCTACTTGTAATGAATTACTGTCTACTGAACACTAAATCGTTTTCAATAACACAATCAAATCAACCTTCAGCCTCCTATTCCAGAAATCCAACCAATATTGTGCTCGTAGTCTAATTGTCTTATTATTGCCGATCTAGACCGATATAAAATAACTGAAAGCAATTGCCGCCTAAAGCCTCTGCAATCTTTACCCATTCCAGTAATTTTCTCGCCTACAAGTCGCACTAAACACCGCAGTGCCGATTTAGGCTACCCATGCCTACATATACCGAGAACAGTCTTCAGTTTACCCAGCTGTACCGTATCCATGCATATTCAACCAAAGAATGGTGCACCGCGAGGTGCACTGGCAAATTTGCGCTATTAATTTCGATTGGCCAGAAATCTGCAGTCACTTATTTTCTTACCAATAGAACGTTCGCAATCTCACATCCAATGCTCACATCCTTCCCTCTGCACCAAGAAGGCATTAACAACCGTCCATTTTACACACGAAAATCGAGTCACGATGTAGTATGAGTCGTGGATTGGATTATTGTACCCAGATTTGGGTGCTCCTGTTGCGGGCCCAAAGTTGTAACTCACTCTAACAGAAAATGTCTGCGAAATTAGCGTAAAGAAATGGCAAAAAAAAAAACGCAAAATAGTATAAAGTGCCATTTTCCCACCGTTAAAATCTATAGTATTTGCATAAATAAATATATAAAAATTTTTTTTCTATAGGATTTATTAAGTTTTTAACTATCCACAGTTACAATTTTTCGTTGTATCAAGCGTTCCTTTTAGATAAAGAGATCCTTTAAGAGAAAAGGTTTTTTTAGATTTAAGGGCCAAATAGGTTTTTTTTAGGTGAAGCAGAAGCTGACGGTACAAGGTTAGAGATTCGATAGAAGAAGTACGAATACTCAACACGAAGATATATACCTTACAAATAACACAGGTATATACGGCTATCGGGATATTATTGATAGCAAAAGATTACATATTGAGGATTTTATTTTTTTTTTGATTTGACACTTTCTGGGGATAAGAGGTATAATATGGGTTATTGATAGTCAATATTCTGTATTGGTATCATCATTTAGTCAGTCAGCAAGAAAAACAAAAAAAAAACATTTTATATATTCATTCAGCAAGAAGCCATGTCATTCTTGAGTCTTTCAAAGAAGAAGTCAGCGGTGCCGACGTCAAATACGTCGCCGACCTCGAGCTTGCGCTCTAGTTTCAGCGGCTCCTCGACAGGCAGTAACACCGGCTGCAATCATAAGAATACGTTTGTCAAGTTTGACGAGAAAAAGGACTACGTTCGTCGTTGTCATATGAAGAAGAAGTGTTCGAGCAGTGGCGACAAACACCCTGCACCCATTTCATTCTGTTTGGGTAAAAAGTATTGAGAGGGTTTTTTGCCCTACGCCCGTATATACGGGCATTTAATGTTGTAGTATGATTGTGGTTGCTAAGAGGAAATTAATTTATTTGGTTATTTATCGTATTACACTGGTTAATCGGGAAATAATTATGTATTGTATATTACGTATAAGGTTGGAATCTTTAAATAGATTGTCAAATATATGTCTTGTATTATACAAGATGATGTGCTCCGATTGTGGTGTGTATCGTTCTTAAGATTATATTTATAATACAGACAAGACTATATGGATATTCGTGATACAAGTTAGCCTACTTATCGCATTTCACGTTTCCAACTTTTTTTACAAACGGCTATGACTGCTACTGACTATCATATTCCGCTTGTATGTTGCATAACATATTTCGACTGCAAAATTTGCTTCGTAAGTTTCATATTCAAGACTAGTTTTTCATTATGCCGACTAGACTGCTCGTTTGACCACGGAAAGTATTCTCATCCTTTCCTCACATTTCTTCTTTGATTATATCTTACTTTCTCTGATGTGCATGATACTCAGACAGTGCTATCATTCACATCAATAGCCATAAAGCTTTCTTACTCTCACTCTATCCCCACCGGTATTCCGCCATTTCAGAGAGATGCTACCTCTAATATGTTAGAGTAACATCTTTAAAACTTTACATATGTTCTTGCATCCATGTATACTTTTCTGAAGTACTCCAAACTGCATAGACTCGATCGAGTAGGTACACTATCTACATGAAAGCTACGTTATTAGTCAGATATCCGAGTAACTGTAGAGTCGTAATCTCATCTATTCATAAATAACAACTGAACTTGTACTCCATTGATCTACCGGGCTAGAGAGGACGTCCACACGAGGGATAGTTTTATCCAGCATGACCGCTCAATGCAAGTGTCCCGGCATTAGCATAGAGAACAAGTATAAGCTATCGTAGAATTTTTTTTCGAGTCTCTTTTATAGCTTCTGAATTGTTAGTACTGAAATATACGCAATCATTCTGAAGAGTTCACATTTACATCAAAAGTGATTGTTTTGTTCTTACGGCTATAGGAAAATAAAGTATACTTCGTGTTACAAATAATTCACAAACTATGTCAGAATCATCCACCTACTTTGAAAAACAAAGAGATATGTTAATCCAAGAAATCGGGGTTTCTATTGAATCAGTAGTCTACAATTTGGATATTTTGAATAGATCACTTAACGGGTCAATTTCTGTTGGAAAAGAATTCGATAATGTGGGAAGACTCTGGTCCCATTTCTACGATGGCTTGAACCAACTAAAAGAAAGAAATAACGAAGAGACAAAGGAAAATGATCAAGACGACGCCAACGAAGAAGATAGCTCATCAGAAGAACATGATTCATCCAATGAACAAAAAGACCAAGGAGAAGAGAGTTAGGGATCGTGAAGCTACAGAAAGCGGTGTCTTATTCGCCTTTTCAACTTGTTAGTCAGTTATAATGAAATATTTATTTTTTTAAAGTGCATTTTATAGTGACTGCACCACTAAATCAGCCGAACACAAGTGGGATTTCTATGAAATCTTCCCTTAAAGGACAAGATGTAAAAGATAGAATGCCAATATTGGTGTTTTGTATTATTTGGAATTGGCATTTGAAAGTATGCATCAAGTAAGAAATAATTCGCTGATATATCAACTGGAGTATCCTTAAATGTTTACGGTAGTCGAGCCGATATAAGAGGAAATGATACCTAGTTGATCAAAAAATTGGAGATGATCAAACCCCATATTCGCGGCAAAAGCCTTACACCGGGAAGACTTGTGCTATACTATGGCTTTCCCTATTCCGATGTTTACATATTTGGTAAACAGTACGCCTTAACTTTGATTTGCTATGAGACATCACCAGATATAATAAATGACCTGTAAAATCTTTCAGATAATTTGTCCGAGATTGCAACATATATAAAGTGGTAGCACATACAAAAATTAAAAATAAGCATAGATAAATAACCAATAGAAAAATTTATACTTCAAGTAGGTCAGTTAGGTCAATTCAATTGGAAATCAATGAAAGCCATTGTTTATTACGGTAATAAGGATATCAGATATACTGAGAGTCATCCACCACCAAAGATTACCCATGAATCTGAAGTAAAGATTAAGGTCGACTTTTGCGGGATTTGTGGCTCGGACTTACATGAATATTTAGACGGACCTATTTTTTTTAAAGGAGAAAAGAGCGAGATATCGAATCATAGCAAGGTGCAATGTATGGGTCATGAAATAAGTGGAGAGGTGATAGAAATTGGTTCTGCAGTCGATAAATTGAAAATTGGAGAAAAGGTGGTGGTTGAAGCTAGTGGGACTTGCCTTGATAGATATAGATTTCCCAACGCACCCAATGTAAAGAAGCCGAATTGTTGTGCATGCCATGATGATCATCGTAATGCGTGCGACCACATTGGATTTGTCGGATTGGGGTTTATGGATGGAGGATTTTCAGACTATTGCATTGTTGGCCAAGAACATGTTGTTCCATATCCAGAAGACTTAATTCCTGCTGATGTTGCAGCTATTACAGAGCCATTAACTGTAGCTTGGCATGCAGTAAGGACTTCCAATTTTCAACCCGGACAACTGGCATTAGTCTTGGGTAGTGGACCTATTGGTTTGGCTGCCATTATTGCGCTTAAAGGTCATAAGGCAGGAAAGATTGTTGTTAGCGAGCCCGCATTAAGCAGAAGAGAGCTAGCTCAAAAGTTCGGAGCTGAAGTTATAGACCCAAAGGATTACTCATACGAAGAATGTATTAAAGAGTTGAAGGCTATGACTGTTGATGGGTTTGGGTTCCATCATAGTTATGATTGTTCAGGAATTGCTGCAACATTCAATGCCTCTGTTCATTCACTAAGAACATTTGGTACCGCAACAAACGTTGCGATTTGGCCACATAAACCAATTGACTTCTATCCTATGGATGTAACTTTCAAGGAAAAGGTGATTACAGGCTCAATGTGTACTACTCGGCTTGATTTTGAACAAGTAATTGACGCCTATAAACAAGGTTTAATTGACCCCAAGGAAGTCGAAAAGCTTATTACTAGTAGGATTCATTTGGAGGATGGAATTGAAAAGGGCTTCATGGAACTAATTAATAACAAAGATAAGCATATCAAGATTCTCATGACCCCTAACGAAAAATTCAAAAGATCAAGTTCCACTTAATAGCCATACAGGCCTCTAATTTCTCATATTAGCCCAAATTCTTGTAATGAGCATTCATTTATATATACATATACACACACACACACATATATATATATATAAATATAAGAATATTAATTAATATAATGCTTATGGAGTCATCTAATTATGTGTTCAGCTTATAGCAATTTATTAACGAATACCAATGGCAAATATAGGGGTTGATTGAATATTCAGAACGTCTAGAAGTCGAGTGACACACACGCAATGAAGGTTACTCTCGTTAAAAGATGACATTAAACCAGAGCGGAATTATTAATCCCGCGATTGCAAAATGTATTATTTAAGGATGCATTGCTGTCAAAAGGATAATTGATTAACCCAGGTTCATCATAACAAATAATATCGAGGACATATTTTTTCAAAGTCCAACTCCAATTGAGTCTGTTAAGTATAGTTACAATATCAATGAAAGCAATTGTTTATCATGGGAATAAAAATATTCAGTATACGGAATCCTACCCGGAGCCCAATATTAATCATGAATCTGAAGTTAAAATCAAGATTAATTATTGTGGAATCTGTGGAACGGACTTGAAGGAATATTTAGATGGGCCTATTTTTTTTGAAGGTGAAACGAGTGAAATATCAAACCATCGTAAAGTTCAATGCATGGGACATGAGATTAGTGGTGAAATAACAGAGGTAGGGTCAAAGGTAAGTAGAGTGAAAGTTGGAGATAAAGTAGTCGTTGAACCGAATGGAACTTGCCTTGATAGGTATAGATTTCCAGATGCACCAAACTTGAATAAACTTAAGTGTTGTGCTTGTCACGATGGTTATAGTAATGTTTGCGATTACATTGGCTTGATTGGCTTAGGATTTAGTGATGGTGGGTTTTCAGATTATTGTGTTGTTGGGCAGGATCATGTTGTTCCATACCCTGATGACCTTATTTCACCAGACGTTGCTGCATTAACGCAACCAATTGCAGTAGCATGGCACGCTGTTAGGACTTCCAATCTTAAGCCCGGCCAGCTGGCTTTGGTTTTGGGCAGTGGCCCAATTGGCCTTGCTATAATCATTGCGCTCAAGGGACATCAAGCAGGCAAGATTGTTGTAAGTGAGCCTGCATTGGACAGAAGAATATTAGCTCAGAAGCTAGGTGTTGAAACAATTAATCCAAAAGATTTTAGTGCAGAAGAGAATATCAAAGCTTTGAAAGCAATGACTGATCATGGATTCGGTTTTCATCACAGTTATGATTGTTCCGGATTACCTGTTACATTCAATGCATCGGTTCATTCACTAAGGACATTTGGTACAGCCACAAACGTTGCGATCTGGCCTCACAAGCCGATTGACTTCTATCCAATGGATGTTACATACAAGGAAAAGACTGTTACTGGATCCATGTGTACTACCATTCTCGATTTTGAGCAAGTGATAGAAGCCTATAAAAAAGGACTAATTGATCCAGCCGAAGTTGAAACTTTTATTACTAGCAAAATCCATTTAGAAGATGGTATTGAAAAAGGATTTAAAGAGTTGCTTTACAACAAAGATGATCATGTTAAGATTTTATTGTCACCCAAGGAGAAATATAGAGTTGCAAAATGATCCTAATTATTATATTCGATATTCATTTCAAACCTTGATTTCATTTCTGCGTTTAATTGTATTTATGTAGTTTAATACATGTTTATTATGAAGAATCATGACTAGTATTTAATAATTAGGTATGCAATCAGATTAGCTATTTTTTTAAGTAATCGTGTAGTGAATCGACTTTCATCTTCTTAGAAAGACCTACTCGAGGCGGCAATCTAGCTCTATTAGTTTTCGAACATAAATCAGCCAAACTGGTTTTCCGCTTTCTTTCTCTGCTCGTAAGATACGACAGCGGAAATACCAGCGCAGGAGCATCAGGTAACACTTGATCAGCCATTTCCGGGGAATCTTTAACTTTGGCATTAGCATACTCACCAGTAATTCCTGGATTTGCATTAGTGAACTTATCATGTGAGATTTTATCACTTATTTCACCACAGATATTGTTCTGCTGTGAGTTATGGTTATATATATTATTGGAACTGTGGGGAGCCTGGCATGTGGAATTTTGAGACTGTAATTGAGGTTGAGTATCTTCTGCTAATCCCCTCGAATATTCTATATCACATTCATTGGGTAGCTCAATTGATTCATGCTCTACATTGTAAACTTCAGAATCATCTTTGACGAAGTCTTCAGCTTGAATGTTGACATTCGTGAGTTGGGATTCCGAGTTATCTTCCTCAATCAAAGTATAATCATAAACGACCTTTCCTTGATCAACCAATATGCTAGTATCAAAAGTACGGTTTTGTTCAAATAGATTGACAGTGGAGCTCCTTGATCCCCTTATTGATTGAGAATACAGTGAGGTGGAGAGTAATTCTGGCTCTTCCTCGCTATCAGCAACAGACTCTTCGTCAATTCCAACTGATCCTGCTGACTTGGTCAACCTTGTACATTCCTTATCAGGCACTGAACTTATACTTGGTAAGGTTGCAGATCTCTTGGTAATTAAATCTTCATTTTCTAGTGTAACTGTAGATATCTGACTTTGAAGTTCTTCCATTTCGTATCCATTCGATGTATGAGGTACCAGCCTCGCAAGCTCATTTGAATAATCATGGTCACTTTGCAACAAGTTTATACCATCTTCTATAGGAACTGTTTTCTGAGATTGTGATGACAATAACACCTCCATATCTAACAAATCGACGGTTTTTGCACTTTCTGGTCTTGATGTATTCAAATTCTTCTCTTGTAATGGACTTCTAGCTTGCTTCGATTCGCCTCTACTTCTAGAAAGAAGATCAAGAAAGTCATTTTCCGCTTTTTTGTTATCCATTCCGTATACATGTATAGTTTTTGGTCTCTTTTTGACCCCAGTACTTTCAGCGTTAAATAATTCCATCATCAGGCCATTGAATGTGTTGCTCTTACTCGACCTTGGCCTATGAAGGGATGGAAGACTGACTGAATTGGGATTCAAATCCCACATTTCATCGTCAAATTTACCCATTAACACCGTTCAGTGTATTTATGTTATCTAAATGATCAACTATTTATATTTGATTCTATTAAAAATTGCAACGCGCTCTTTACTAGAAATCAGTAGTTTTACATTCTTTTCTTTATTGATTCAATTATTCATTCGTTGTCTTCTAATGAAGACCAGGCTCTCTTTGCTAGTACATCAATAGTCTTGGGCTGTTAAAATGAACTGGTTCTCATCATTTCGTATATTAACTATCATAGGTTTAGGTTTTTTTGAAATTTTCAATGAACAAAGTATAAGATTAATGAAGGTTGAGTAGAGCCTGGTATTGCATGTGCCAAAGCACTCCTGAATCAGCTCTTCACGGGGCAAATACTAGAAGAATGATAGGTCCCACTTATGTCTTTTGTCAACACCTACGGTCAACATCCCTACACCTCTCAACATCCGTGTTCCTTTCAAAGGCATATTATACCTCGAGTTTATTTAGAGAGAAATAGAGACATAATCTTTTCTATTTGCAGATAATTGATCTTCAATTCAATTGAGGTGTGTCATAGGTCTCTGAGAAGTATCTAAGAATGCAGGGAATATCCATTGATGGATAGTTGCGTACCCAAGAGAGCTTTTAAGTTCTTGACATTCAATATGTCTCAAGGCAACCCTGTCACATTCCGGCCATGGTATTTACTTGGAGCACTCTATTGTGCTGACTTCAGCTTATCTAGATCTCAATGAAGAATTAATAAGTTGCATAATAGTGTCGTGTGAAAGGACTTCAAATTATCCGCAAGATAATTTTATGTTTATAGTTCATTTTTGGTTTAAGTGATTTCGTTTTTTAGTGAAAAGGAAGATCCAGCAATGCAGTTGTTGGTAATTCCAGAAATCATTCGTGTTGAATTCATAAGTTACATTCTTTTTGGTTTAACACTAAGAGGGGGGTGCTTTTTGCATTACAGAGACTTTTACGATTCTCGAGATCTTACTTTGACTTCATTGATTATAAACAATATCCTAGTGGTAAAATTAATCATCGGATACTTTAGTGGGTGTTTAGGCTATCCCTCGAGGATTGATCCAATGTGTTTTTTTGATGCATGTTAAATTATCTCTCTAGGGTTTGCTTTGGTTGATGCTCTGCGTTGAGGCTATTTTTTATAAAAGAAGTTCAATGCTTAAAGCTATGTCCTATTATATGGATTATGTTGAATAGATTATTTTTTTAATGCAGCTTCAAGAACGGGTTGATGATAGTAGACGAGAGATAGGATGATTTTGGATCGCTTTTTTTGTATGTATCAATTTGCAATCAAAAATATTAAGATGGTTACTAACGAAATACAAATGTATTAATCAAAAGAGAGATTAAGAAATAGTAGGTAATTACATAATAGTACATTTCATACAGCCCCCCTTAGCTTCTTCTTTGGCTTCAGGAGCGGCTTGCTTAGCTCTTTGAGCGATTTCTTTAGCCTTTTCAGAAGGTTCTTCTTTAGAATTTTCCTTTTCAGCTGATTTTTCAGCTGGTTCAGAAGCAGTAGCAGCAGTGGTAGCAGTAGCAGCCTTAGCGCCGACAATCTTGGAAGCGAGTTTGGCAAATGAAGTACCTTGAGCATGACATATTCTCAATTCCAATTGCGATGGTTGTCTCGAACCATCGGATCCAGCGAATGTACCAGAACCCCAAGCAGATGCACCGTGAACTTCGTCGAAGTTGGTCATGTCCGCAAAGGTGTTGGAGTACCCCAAAGGAATGTATGGCATACCATGGTGAACCAAGTATGACATGGCATTCTTAATAGTGGCTTCTTGTCCACCCCCTGCAGCAGCAGTGGATACAAACATGGCTGCTGGTTTACCGGATAAAGCTCCAGAAGCCCATAATCCTCCAGTAGTACCCCAAAAGTCAGCCCATTGTGCTGGAATAGTACCGTATCTTGTAGGAATACCAAACACAAATGCATCGTACTCAACTAAAGTGTCAGTGGTAGCAACTGGGTAGTCCAATTTAGCTGGGGCATGTAACATGCCTAACACTTCTTCACTCAACGTTTCCTTGACTTGGAAAATATCGGCCTTAGAACCTGCATCTGCAGATTCAATCCCTTCCTTGATCGCTTTAGCCATACCAGCAACATGTCCGTATGTCGAATAGTAAATAATAGCAACCTTCATGTTTTATCTCTATATTTCTATTGTATATCTATTATGCACACGCAAGTTCGAAGTGTCAAAGTTGTGAATTTTATATTCGTAAGCGATTGTATTCTTTATAAAGCAAAACGATGCAAAAGAATATTATTAGTATATCGAATAGGTGTATATCTATTCTATGTCAAAATAGCAATGCCAAATTCCCTCTATTAATAAGTATTATTAAAATTTTTTAATAATTAATATTAGAAGCCTTATAAATATTGACTAAAGATTCGTAGTTAGTAATAGTGCGGCGATCCTTACTAAATTTTACATAATGGAATTATATAAATAAAAGATATTCCCAATTGCTTTCGATTGCTCTTTGAATACTTGATTATCAGTTGAGTGTTTTCAATCCAAGTTAGTACTAAATCAATTGAATAAATAAAATACAACAAAATGGCTCCAAAAGTTGCAATTATCATTTACTCTATGTACCACCACATCGCCACTATGGCCGAAGAAGTCAAGAGGGGTGTTGAATCTGCCGGTGGTTCTGCTGACATCTACCAAGTTCCAGAAACTTTAAGTGAAGAAGTTTTGGCTAAGTTACATGCTCCAGCCAAGCCAAACTACCCAATTGCTACCAACGACACTTTAGTTGAGTACGATGCTTTCTTATTCGGTATCCCAACCAGATACGGTAACTACCCAGCTCAATTCAAGGCATTCTGGGATGCTACCGGTGGTTTATGGGCCAAGGGTGCTTTAGCCGGTAAGATTGCTGGTATCTTCGTTTCCACCGGTACCCCAGGTGGTGGACAAGAAGCCACCGCTATGAACGCTTTATCTGTTTTGACTCACCACGGTATCATTTACGTTCCATTAGGTTACGCTAATAGTTTCGCCCAACTTTCCAACTTGGAAGAAGTTCACGGTTCTTCTCCATGGGGTGCTGGTACCTTCGCCGGTGCTGATGGTTCTAGACAACCAACCAAGTTAGAATTAGAAATTGCTCACATCCAAGGTAAGACTTTCTACCAAACTGCTTCTAAATTCTAAATAGATGATCCAAATGATTTATAGTATTGAATGAATTTATTTTTACAGACGATTGTAGGTGGATTAAAATACGCACCGGCGGATAATTTGTAGTGTTTATTCTTCTTCGTAAGAACTGTGATTTAGAGATGACAGATAGTAAGATTACCCTGTTAATAAGCATGTTTGGGATTCATACTAACCATTAGGCAAAGGTGGTGTTAAAAGTAGACTAAAATTACCTATGTTTACTTTGAACAACTCGTCGCAATTGGCAGCCATTTGCAACGACTCAATAAACACCAACTCTACGTCAAAGTATGAGTTATTCGATAGCCACGAAGAAACAAATAATACTTCAGTGTTTTCTGACTCGCCTATTGCAAAAGGTGATGAGTTTAAGAGGATTACTAATGTTGCAGCTGACATATTGCTCCAACTGAACCAAGAAACGAGTAATACACTCGAATTAATCAAACAAGAGGAAGAAGACAGTCGGTTGACAAAGAATACGAACGGGAGATATATCTGTGCAAAATGTGATACAGAGATAGAGAAACTTTCGTATTTGGCAATCCATAACAGGAGTCATAGTGGTAAAATACACTTTACTTGTCCCCAATGCCAATGCATATTTCATACATTGAATGATCTATCCAACCATTGCCAGAAACATTCAATGACGCAAATATCATGTCCCAAATGTAAAGAATGCTTCGAAGATTCAAGGCTTTTCAAGATGCATCTCGAAGTACACATTATTGAGATGGAAAGTAATGATGATGAAATGCAGGATGATGATGATGATGAAGAAATACCTGATATCGATAAAGACTTGCTATATGACGAGATTTACTGCCTTCATGAAATAGTCCTGGTGCAATCCCTTGGGATATCTGGGTTACTTTATAAAGAATTGTTCCCATGTAAATACTGTCTGATGGTATGCACAAGTAAAGTTCGTCTGTCCATACATCTGCTAGTTCACAAAGAATATGCAGCTCTAACCACAAATAAATACGAGGTTTCACCTATCTAGTTACAACTGAAATATGATTATGCTGTTAATTTGATTAAGATCTAATGTTTTTTTTTCTATACATATGTATATTTTTATTGGTGTGGCCTTATCTATGGCGAAAGACGAACCATGTTCCATTCAGTATCTTCAACAGATTCTCTTCTAAAACTAATTCTGTCGTGTAATCTGCTCATCCCACCTTGCCAAAATTCAATTTCTAATGGAACTATCCTAACCCCACCCCAATATTCAGGACAGGGAATATCTTCATCCTTTACATCCTTGAATTTAGCTTCAAAATCTTTATCATTATCATCTAATTCTGCTCTATTTTTTAAAATCTGCGATTGAGGAGATGCCCATGCACCAATCTTTGATCCTCTGGGTCTGGTATTGAAATATCTCACTGACGTTTCCCTAGTCACCTTCTCCATAATCCCTTCAACTCTGACCTGTCTTTGGATACTAGGCCAGAAAAACGTTAGCGCAGCGTACTTATTAGTTTCAAAATCTTGAGATTTCTTTGATTTATCCCAGTTAGAGTAGATAATAAACCCATGGGTGTCTAATTCTTTGAATAATACTGTTCTTGCTGACACTCTACCTGATGGTAATCTTGCAGTGGAGAAGGTAGTAGATTCCGGAAGGAAGGAACCATCGGTATTTGATTTCCTAGCATCATCAAACCATTGATGAAACTGCTCAATTGGGTTGGGTTGAAGTTCATCTTCTTTTAAATGTCCCTTATCATATTGATACGTTTCTGGAGCAAAAATAATTGGGGTCTCTGTTCTCTTTACACCTGACATTTTTGTTTTACAAGTTCTGATTAAAGGACTTTTAATTTGTGCTCTGATACTTTTCGTGAGTGTCGATAAAATCAACATATATTATATAGACAAGATAAGCTATATATAATATGAATAGTATTAATATATAAGGTGATCTCGTCATGCCTGGTATCTGAGGAATTTGTTACACAAAATCACCATGACTAATAAATGGGTGCTAAATATCTTCATCACTACTTTCATCTAAGGCAAACCCGAAGGAAAAGCCTTGAGGAGTTGCTTCTTTAGATTTTTCGCTATTGGTCTTATTTTCTACCAAATTTTGCCATATTTTGCTCTTATTGTCTTGTTTAACATCGGGCTTTTCCAATTTTGCAAGCCTACTTAATGCCGCATCTAGCTCTTGTTTCTTGCCATTTAGGATCAATAATTGCTTGAAAAGTTCAAATATCGGCATTGGTGGAAGCTTGGATGATACAATTTCACCACAATCTTCTAATTGCAAGTCGTTTTCAAGATCTAGAGACTCATATTGCTGCTTATAGTGTTTCAAAGTACGCACATCGTCGTCCTCTGCTGGTAATGTTTCCAATAATTGATCTAGGGTCAATTTAAATTGATTAGGACGGAATCCACTGATTTGGCTCTTTTTATTCTTGAAGAAATTCAATGTATTACTCAATTTAGGCAATGGAACAAAATTTTGAGTCAACGCTATGGAATCATCCAAATTAATAACTGCATGCCACCAGCCAGAGGGGACATGCATGCATTCACCTGGAAAAGTGATACCCACCAAGCAGCTTTCGAGCTTGACGGCATCATTGAAGAAACCAGACATGACCCATTCGGCAATTCCGACAGGAGAAGTTACTTCACTTTCTTCGTCGTCAGTTCCTACCCCCGGAGGAACTATATCAGGAGGTAGCATGATCCATAACTTTCTCCCATAAATAGCAGTATTCCATGCACTTGTGTAATTTGGGTCCTTGTGGAAAGTTGAACCTGAACGCTTTGGCCCTATAATTAACCAGGCATGATCTGGACGACAATTTATTTCTTGATTTGCAAATACAGTGAATAAGTCATACTGGAAGATTTTTGGCACAATATACTCTTCTCTCAATGTTTTCATCGCAACACTACTGCAATCAAATAAATATAACGGGGACTCATCTTTGTTCCTGGCAAGGTATTTGGAATACAATGACAATGGCCATTGAACTGCTTCCTGTCTGAAAACGACATCAGGGAATCTTTCCACTAAACCCTCTAAAGTCCAATGTGGCCATCTATCTTGATCAGAGTTGGTAAGAATAAACGGCTTGTCATGAAAGTTTTCATTAAAATCATTCATGCTCAACAAGCTCTCTGATATTCTTAATATTCTACCATTCGGTAAGATTTTCAATTCAGATTGTAAATCAAAATCCGTTTCGTTAATCCGGCTATGATATGTTTCTTCTTCCTTTATAATCTTATGAAAAAGCTTCTCGTAATCCACTTGAGAACACTGATACGGTCTATATAGCACATCTGAACAGAGAATATTTCCTGGAAGTTGCAAATTGGCTTGGTCTGTATCTTTAATATTAAGCAATGTACTTCTCCATGAACCCTTCCAGTCCTCAAATACACTATCTTTGTTACCGTCCGTAATTTTTTTAACATATAATTTCTTCCAGATCTCTTCATCATACACGTACGCATACATTATTCTCGATGTATGAGACAAGTTCTTCAATGATTCGATATCGTCAATGAAAGAAATCATATACATAATCAACTCATCTGGGAACCGGTTGAATACCCCCATTTGAACATGCCTGGGCAAAAATTTTGTTGTATCGTAATCATCGCCTGTGGATAAGTATGAATTACCTTCCGGCTTCACATTTAAAGGATGTCTACTACTAATAGTAAACAACGATATATTTCTTCCTGTAGCACTTGACTTATTGGAATGGCTATCGTAACGAGATACAGTCATTTTATAGTGGCTATGTATTCTTGACCCAACTCATAAATGAAACTATGTATGGTTGTGAAAATTTCCAGATGAGCTCGGACTAGACAATACAGCACCCAAAAATTACGTTTGGTCTACAACACATAACTCAATGCCACTCTAACTTACACGAATATATCTATTACTCATATATATTAAATAGTAGTATATGTACAAGGTTTCATCCGACATGTGTCCCCTGGAGGGTGTTCAGACGGTGCTATTGTTTCTTAGGATTCTTCAACTGCTCAGCATTGAACATAAGTGGCTCTTCCCTCACAGGAATCCAGTCTTTCTTCTTTAATCTTCTTTGGTATTCACTTTCATACTTACCAGGATACACGATCTTCTCATCTATAGGATCCAAGTTTGCTTGTGGTGCTTCCACTGGCTCTTGCGTAGCCTTCTTCTTCATCTTAAGAAAAGATTTAATCTCTGCAAAACAATGCATACACATAAAATGCGATCTCTTTACGTGTCCACATGCCGGGCATCTACCCAAGTTGTCTAAATGCTTGATCTGCTTGTCTCCTGGTGCATATAATTTTTGTCTGGTTCTACGGTATGATGGCTTCTTCTTTGGAACAGCCCTCAAAATCATTCCGTTGTCTATCATGAATGGTGCTTCTCCGTTATTATTTTCGATCTTTTCCTTCAATTCTTGTAATCTTTTATCGTTTTGTATGGCTTCCTGTGTCTGGAATGGATTTGGAATTCTAATAGAAATAGATGGTAGACGGGGCAAAAGTCCAATCCATCCTCCACTCAAGGATGGTGCAGCGCCTAATCTGAATGCTAATGACATTTTCCTTGCGTTCCCGTAATAAATATGGCCACTATACCTCTAAACACTACTTTGAGTCGATCTTTATGTCCTCTGAACTGAAAAGTGAAAAATTCAGCACTGCACAACGCTTCATAAATGGGCACGTTTGGACTTCTTGTGCCGGTTTCAAGAAGGTCGTGTTTTGCACACATTTTTCGTCTACGCGTTCACAAATGAAGCGTTTGAGATCAAATAAACAAGGTGGTCAAATAGAAGACAAATATTGTTAGCGTTAGAGACAGAAATTGAGTGAAAAGAAATCAAGCAGTATGTCACAAACACTTAACGATCCACACTTTGTTCAACCGCAAAAATATGTCGGTTTCGATACAATTACTACACAAATTGAGAATAGATTGTTGAAGAGAGGATTCCAGTTCAACATCATGGCGGTTGGTAGATCAGGATTGGGTAAAAGTACATTGGTTAATACATTATTTTCGTCGAAGTTGACAGAAACTAATGGACGTAGACATGCGGCAGAACCAGTTGAAAAGACCACCGAAATCAAGGTTAGCTCGCACGTTTTAGTGGAAAACAACGTCAGATTAAACATCAACGTTATTGATACGCCAGGGTTCGGAGATCAAATAAACAACGAAAAATGTTGGGAGCCTTTAGTTAAGTACATTAAGGAACAGCATTCCCAGTATTTGAGAAAGGAGTTAACTGCGCAAAGAGAAAGATACATCAATGACACCAGAGTGCACTGTATATTATATTTCATCCAGCCAAACGGAAAGAAATTGAAGCAGTTGGATGTACAAGTGTTGAAGAAGTTGACGGAGATTGCCAATGTTGTTCCAGTGATCGCTAAGTCGGACAGTTTGACCTTGGAGGAAAGAAGTGAGTTCAAGAGAGTGTTACAGAACGAATTTATCAAGTACAACTTCAACATATACCCATACGACAACGACGACTTATACGACGATGAAAGACAGTTAAACGAGGACATCAAGTCGTTGATTCCATTCGCCATTGCTGGTTCTGAAAGAGAAGTCCAGATCAACGGCGAACTCGTCAAGGGCAGAAAGACCAAATGGGGCTTAATCAACGTTGAAGACGTATCTCAGTGTGAGTTTGTATTCTTGAGAGATTTCTTGACCAGAACCCACTTACAGGATTTGATCGAAACTACGTCTTTGTTGCACTACGAAACCTTTAGATCGAAACAATTAATTGCTTTGAAAGAAAACGCCAATAACCCTAATAGACAATCCAATCCTTTATCGATGCACCACCAAAACCAGAGTCAACCACAACAACCCCAACAGCAACAGCAACAACAACAGCCTGCTCCACAACACACCCAAAGTATGCTCCCTAATGACAATGCATACCCACGCCAATAGTTAGAGAATAAAGTATTTAGATTACAATAGTGAATATTTGTAAATGAATTTCAAGTAGCGATTTACCATGGTGTGTATCTAATGTAGATCTATACGTATTTCTTGCTAGTGCTAACAAATAGATTTCATGTAAGTGAAAAAGTAAACAAAGAATTATGTGGCTGGCCATGTGATTTCCAAATACAAAAAGTTCTTGATAAGAGGAATACATAAAATCCCCTTGAATTTTAGATTCATTACAGTAATTCGAATACGTTAATATAAGGTAAAATGACTATTGCATATATCACTTTACTAGTAAATGAAGTTTATTTGCCAGGAGCTTTAACTGTGGCGAAAGTTTTGAAGAATGACTTTAAAACGAGCCACCCATTAGCTATATTATTAGACACAAGCCAAATTAGCGAAAAGCTGACAAAATTGATTGAAGAAGTATACGATGACATTATACGTATTGATGGTAGCTTGGTGACATCTCCAGTTGATAAATTGGTTTCTCAATTAAATAGACTCGAGTTGGCGGTGACATTTACCAAGATATTGCTTTGGAAGCAAATAAAGTATACCAAATTGGTCTATCTTGATTGTGATGTTTTACCATTGCAAGGGATAGACGATTTGTTTGAAATAGAGATTGATACAAACCAGGTTGCCGCCTCTCCTGATAGTGGATGGCCAGATATTTTTAATTCAGGGGTGATGGTTTTGAAACCTAGTATGGTTGTTTACAGCCAATTGAATGAATTTGTTGAGACTGACGATAACACCTTTGATGGGGCAGACCAGGGACTTTTGAATGAGTTTTTCAATGTTGCGTCTAAAGGATTGAATTGGGTTAGACTTCCATTTCTTTACAATGTGACCTTTTCGCAGTCATATCAATACTTACCAGCGTTCGATCGCTTTTTCAATGATATTAGGATTTTACATTTTATCGGTCTGCAGAAACCGTGGATGTTTGGTGGATATGATAGGTTCAAGGAATACTGGTGGAGTGCTTTCAACAAGCACTTTTCACCTAAGACGGTACAATACCTTTTGCAAACCACTGGATCTGGCTCCAAGAGAGGCGAGGCAAGCGAATTGAAAATCCAGCCTTCCCCAAACGTATGGGATGTTGAATCTATCGATAGTAAGGTGCAACAAGAATTGCCGGAGGAGACCCCATCGGTCTTCCCCTGGGAGCAAAGACGCGATCAAGCGCCACCAACTAGGGTATTTACCGCATTCTCCAATCACCACTCCTCAATTAGACCAACTGATAATCTGTCCAGAGGGAAAAAGGTTAGCAAGGTGCCCCTGAGCTATAAGGATGATATCGAGACCTCATCCAGTACCTCAAGACCAAAAACTAGCCAATCTACGTCTAAACCATACCAATTTTCCGAAAGATTCGATCCAGACGAATCCCTCGAGAAAGTATCCAAAATACCTGTTAATTTATTAAAGAAAAAGCTAGAACAGGAAAAGCAGAAGAATCCATGATGTTGATCGCCATGGGATAATGCTTCAGTGCTTCAATGCTATATTGCCGCGAGCCATTAAGCATACATAATAAATCTACAATACGCCTGAGACTTGCAATAAGTAGAATAAGTAGATCATATAATTCTATAGCGCCTAGAGTATAATTTTACAGTACAATATAATTTGATATATTATTTGGTATTATGTTTTGATATAGGACTTCGTATTGTACTTTAATTCCAATACTTTACAGAAATAAAGCATTGGTGTGAGTCGAACCTTTAACACCGCTTTCGACTGGGTCACTTTGCCCGCCTCGCGCAAGATTTTACGCCCGTAAATTCATGCCTTCGCTCCATAATTTCTACGAAAGCATACAATAGCCGGAATTGGAATACGAAAGTTTTTTCAAAAAATAGAACTACCCAGAATTTATTTTCTTTCAACAATAGGCATCATTCAATATTTTCTGGCCACTCTAAGCCAAGAATGAGAAATTTAAAATACCGTTTTAGTACTAAAATGTGGGCAGATTGAAAACAAGTTTCTCCTGTATATAAACGGGACATATGTCGAAAAGGAGGTTAGGTCAATTGATAGGAGTAAGTAGTGAAGATACTCTATTAAAATGACAGTTGATTTACATTGCCTCGCTGATGTTTGTATGATTCCGGTAAGTAGATGACTAATTGCGAAAGATAATCAAGTTTATTCTGTGATAAAATCATTCTTATACTAACTTGGTAGATCGGGACCAACAGTGCGTCTGTTTCGAATGAAGTTACCATAATTACTAAAATGGCGAGGGAATCACATCTTGCTTGTACGTTACACAGTGCCGGAACCACAATTGCGGGACCTTGGAGTGAAGTAATGGAGCTAATTGGACAGATGCATGAAACTTTGCATAAAAATGGTGTAGTAAGAATCCAGAGTGATATAAGAGTTGGTTCTAGAGTGGACAAGAAGCAATCGCCTCAGGATAAGATCGACGTAGTTGAAGCTAAGTTGAAACAATTAGATAATTAATGATCTACTGATGCAAAAAAAAAATTACAGACTCGTTGCATGATGATGAGATTTCCAACAAAACATATACACATAAGTAGAATGAATATACACGTCGTTAAGGTTCTATATTAAGTAAATGTAAAGGACTAGGCATTTAGCCTAGTGTCAAGAATTAAACGATAAAAACTCCAAAATCCATAAATAAGTATATAATACATGCTAAAAGAATCAAATGACTTCCTAATAGTAGTTACCGGAGTAATTGTCAATTGACTCGGGAGATGATTTAGAATTGTAGCTATGATACAGGTTAAGTGGTGGTGCTGGAGGATGTGACAGCGTGGTGGACGAATTCGATGTGTGAGAAGTGTTTGTAGCAGAAGATGGTTGCGAGAAAAATGGCTGGGCATACTGACGTTCACTTTCGATATACAGCCGCTGTTCATTTGCTCTTTCAGTGATCTTTTTCTCCTTGTAGCATTCATTGACGGTCTCTTCACTCACACCAAAGGATGCTGGGTCTGCCCAAAACAACATTCTTACCGTCTCGCGGCACTCTCTGTCAGAGAACGACTTACCCGTAGCCTTACTCAACTCAGCCGCAATGAACTTCCATTTATCAATCTCAGCCTCATCTAAGAGCTTCCTCAAGACTGATTTGTCTTCATTGTCCCATGATGACGAGTTGTTGTTCCCCTGTTGTCCCACAATAACCTGATAACGGTTTCTGGCAGCAAGATAACTACCCACGCCGGATAGTTCGGCAATCTCCACCCATGTCTTGCCCTTTCGCTTCAATTCAACAATTAAGTCATCTTGTTTCTTGGAGAACTTCGACTTACGTCTGGCCCTCTTCTGGTTGAGCAGCAAGTTGATCTCAGGACGAGTAGCCACCTGTGACATTGGTGGCACCGGCAACAGCTGCTGGAGTCGCTCAATGAATCCTTCGTACACTACTGGCTGCTCAGGAGCCACTCGTGCACGAGCTGCCCCGTAGAAACTGGCCGCAACTTGTCCTTGGTCCTGGCCTTGATGTATCAACAAGTAGCTGTTCACCGGCCTTGCTTCGAACATCTGTTGTTGTGTTGGGTACACAATTGCTTGATTCATATATGGCGTTCCACCCACTTGACCACCCACCCCACCTACCTGACCTCCTAACTGTCCATTAATTCCTGCTTGTCCTCCAGTCTGGTTTGCTCCCTGCCCGTACGGCTGCTGCACCACCATCGACGAACCATAATATCGAGGCTGTTCAAATTCCTTGTATTGGTTTTTTGCACCTTGTTGTTGAACCAAAACCTGCTGGCCCATCATTTGTTGTCCCAAAATTTGCAGACCCAACGTCTGACCATCATGCGTACTTAAATTATATCCTTTAGGTAGACCAAACGACATTTGTTCATACTTATACTGAAAATTGGAGTCGTTGGCTAGTTAGTTGTTCATAATATGAAGCGTGAAAATTCAAAATTCTAAAAACGTTCATTTCAATGAATCGCATTGGGGTACATTTAGTATATATATAGACTTTGTGTTGATGTCGGTCACAAATATTTTTCTTTTTACGACTCCCGTAATTATTTGATTTACGAGCGAGAAGAAAACTCCCGCCTGAATGTCTTAGCGCGATGGGATGGTAGATGTTCTGTACGTGTCATGCATTAAATAATATGATATGGGGAAAGGTTGGCCTTTAAGTGTGTGTATACGGTGATTGTGGATCTGCATGGTAGGCATGAGTGGATATTTATGAGTATCTAATTTAGTGAGTAATCAAGTTAGCGCAGTAACTTAAACCAGTGGTAGATGAACAGAAATATGACTACTAAGATAGGGGGTGTGGGCTGAAATGTCGCGAGTAGGAAGGCGGCATAATCGGCGTGAGCATAAGAGCGATATATGCGGTGAATGATTGGCGATGGTATCATTGGTCGATTTGAGGTCCTTCGGCGAATGACGGTGGATTGGCTGGGCCTGGGAGAAAGTTCTAGCTAACCAGGATTGGCAGGCCAGGCCTGAATTGTCCGGTTAGGGGCGTTCTTCCAGGCGTACGCCCAGAGTCGCGCGCGAAGGTCTAGCCTGCCGTATCGAACAATAGCACGCACAAACTTCACAATAGTCGTTTGGAGAGCACTTATGAGTGACAGGGTCACCGTCGACGGTGGCAGCGAGGGTGATTCAAGGTGCCGCAACTGGTGGTGGAATAATGGGACTAACATTCATGTCCTTGTGGGTGGTCGGGTTTCCAGCTTGGTGTCGTGGCAACACCGGTAGTTGTTCAATGATGTGGTGTGTGGATGGGCGGTTATATGGGTGAGGGCTTACTGACGACCTCCCAGCGTTTAAATTATTATGAAATACTAGCAAAGCAAGGGGTGAATAACAAAAGAGAATATTATGAGATATCTAGCGAAATATGTCAGAAGACGAAATAAGAGCTACTACGATATATGTAAGGTACATAGATATTCAGGGCAGATCTAGGAGATAGACAATATTTTGGGAGTATTATCGGGGTTATGCTGTGTCAATGTAGAAAAACGGGGGCGCGAGTGCCAAGCCGTCTCCGGGAAAACCGACCATATGGCGTAGTGGTAGGAGTACAAGACAAATCCTGAAAGAGAGAGATCTGGAGTTCGAATCGGCCACTTGTGAGAAGATGATTTTTTCGGGGATCTTCGCACCTCAATCTGATGCCCGAGAGCGCAGTCAGATTGGCCCATCGGGCCACATTAGGGTATATAAGACCCCACTAGCTTCTTCTTAGGCGGTTGCTACTGCTGCGTTTCACAGAATATTTCTTCTATCTCATTCGATTCCTACATAATCGTTACTGGTCCTGTTACCAGTGATGATGAATGGGTATTGCACATCGGTCACGTGCCGCAACCTCTCAGACGGGTCTCTAGTGGCAATCTTAACGCTTGGTTGTTCCTTTAGGCAAAAAGTATTGGAATCAACAACAACATGTCAGATAACATGCAGATAGATTCGCCCCCACAGGGGTCTATTGATGAAGGCTTGTACTCGAGACAGTTATATGTCTTGGGCAAAGAAGCTATGATAAAAATGCAAAATGCCAACGTATTAATAATCGGTTTGAAAGGTTTAGGAATTGAAATCGCTAAAAACGTCGCTTTAGCTGGGGTCAAGTCATTGAGCTTGTATGATCCTCACCCAGTGGAATTGAGTGATTTATCGACTCAATTTTTCTTATCAGAATCTGATTTGGGCAAAACGAGAGCAGAGGCATCGTCGTCGAAATTGTCAGAATTGAACCAATACGTCCCGATTTCGATAGTCAACGACTTATCTGAGTCGACATTGGCCCTGTTCAAGTGTATCGTTGCTACCGAAATCACATTGGAAGAGCAAGTCAGATTGAACAACTTTACTCATCCTAAGGATATTGGTTTCATCAATGCAGACATCAGAGGTTTATTTGGTCAGGTGTTCATTGACTTTGGTAAAAACTTCAGCGTTATAGACCAAACCGGTGAAGAGCCTCTCACAGGTATCGTGTCTGATATAGATAAAGATGGTACCGTAACCATGTTAGATGATAACAGACACGGCTTACAAGATGGAGATTTCGTTAAGTTTTCTGAAATCCAGGGTATGGAAAAATTGAATGATGGCTCTCCACATAAGATTGAAGTGTTAGGTCCATATGCATTCAAGATTAAAATGAGTGACAGCTACGGTACCTACCTCAAGGGTGGTTTGTATCAACAAGTTAAAGTTCCTAAAATTCTTAACTTCGAACCTTTATCTCAACAATTAAAGAATCCAGAATACGTCATCTCTGATTTTGCCAAGTTTGATAGACCTCCCCAATACCATTTAGGTTTCCAAGGTTTGCATGCCTTTCAAACTAGGCACCAAGGAAAATTACCAAGACCTTGTCACGAAGAAGATGCTAACGAATTATTAAAATTGGTTTCTGAGATTGCAACTCAAAATCCAGATATCTTGGGTGAAACACCTGTTAATGAAAAATTAATTAAAGAATTATCTTATCAAGCAACTGGTGATTTGCCAGGTATGGTAGCCTTATATGGTGGGTTAATTGCTCAAGAAGTTTTGAAGTGTTGCTCTTCTAAATTTGGTCCTGTCAAGCAATGGTTATATTTCGATTCTTTGGAATCATTACCTCCTGCGGACAAATTTCCAAGAAACGCTGAAACTTGTAAACCGTTAGGCACAAGATATGATTCCCAAATTGCCGTCTTTGGTAAGCCTTACCAGGAAACCATTTCAAATTTAAAGGTTTTCTTGGTAGGTTCTGGTGCTATTGGTTGTGAAATGTTGAAAAACTGGGCCATGATGGGTTTAGGTTCTGGCCCAAATGGTAAAATTATCATCACCGATATGGATTCAATTGAAAAGTCTAACTTGAACAGACAATTCCTCTTTAGACCAAAGGACGTTGGTAAGAATAAATCAGAGGTGGCTGCAACTGCTGTTCAGGCTATGAATCCTGACTTAAAGGATAAAATTGAGGCTAAATTAGAAAAAGTTGGACAAGATACTGAAAATATTTTCGATGATAGTTTCTGGAATACCTTGGATTTTGTCACTAATGCGTTGGATAATGTTGATGCCAGAACCTATGTTGATCGTCGTTGTATTTTCTATAAAAAGCCGTTATTGGAATCTGGAACTTTAGGTACTAAGGGTAACACTCAAGTGGTTATTCCTAACTTGACTGAGTCTTATTCAAGTTCTCAAGATCCTCCAGAAAAGTCAATTCCATTATGTACATTAAGATCGTTTCCAAATAAGATTGATCATACCATTGCTTGGGCTAAATCCTTATTCCAAGGTTACTTTGCTGATTCTCCTGAAAGTGTTAATTTGTATTTGACGCAATCAAATTATGTCGAACAAACTTTGAAACAAAACCCAGATATCAAAGGTACCTTAGAGAACATTGCTAACTACTTGAACAAGCGTCCTTATACTTTTAATGACTGTATCAAGTGGGCGAGATTAGAATTCGAAAATAAATTCAACCACGATATCCAGCAATTGTTATATAATTTCCCTAAAGATGCTAAAACCTCGAATGGTGCACCATTTTGGTCTGGTCCTAAAAGAGCACCCGAGCCTCTTCAATTCGATATCAACAATACCGATCATCTTAATTTTGTTGTTGCAGGAGCAAATCTTTTGGCCTTTATTTACGGCTTAAAGGAACCTAAGGCCTCTTTTGAGGATTATAAAAAAGCTTTGGAAGAAATTGAAATTCCTCCTTTTACTCCAAAATCTGGCGTTACAATCGCAGCTAACGATGCTGAAGCTGAAGAACAGAGTAACAAATTATCAGGCAGTATTGACGATGATGAGATTAGAAAGATCGCGGCTTCTTTACCCGAACCATCAACCTTAGCTGGCTATAGATTAAATCCAATTGAGTTTGAAAAAGATGATGACACCAATCATCACATTGAGTTTATTTCAGCGGCATCTAATTGTAGAGCTTTGAATTATAACATTGAAACTGCTGATGCCTCTAAAACCAAATTCATTGCTGGTAAGATTATTCCTGCTATAGCTACTACTACAGCTTTAGTCACTGGTTTAGTTTGTCTCGAATTGTACAAAGTTGTTGGTGGTAAGACTGATATAGAAGAGTATAAGAATGGTTTTATCAATTTGGCATTACCATTCATTGGATTTTCTGAACCAATTAAATCGCCTCAAGGTAAATACAATGATAAATCTTTCGACCAAATTTGGGATAGATTTGATATTGAGGGAGATATCACTTTGCAACAATTGTTAGATCACTTTGAGAAAAATGAAGGATTGGAAATTTCGATGTTGTCTTATGGTGTTTCGTTGTTATATGCTTCATTCTTCCCTCCTAAAAAAGTAAAAGACAGGTTAACTATGAAATTGACTGATTTAATTAAGGAGGTTAGCAAGAAAGATATTCCAAGTCATGTTAAGAATTTGATTTTTGAAGTCTGCTGTGATGATAAAGAAGGTGAAGATGTGGAAGTTCCTTATATTTGTGTTAAATTATAATTACAATAAAATGTTTTGTTCCTTCTAAATTTCTTTGAAGTTTATAAATATTTAGAGATACAAATCGCTAATGCAATATAAAATTATAGTTCAGATAGTAGATATATAGATAACCTTTTAATTTTGTATTCCATTTTTTGCAAACTCGACCTAACTTTTCAATGATTTGCCTTGTTTTATGTTTATTACTCTATTGGCAATCTTCATCATATCTAAATTATGAGTTATTAAGATAATAGTTATGTTTTGTGTTGACAAGTTGTTTTTCACCAAGTCAACTATCAAATTAGTATTATGAGGATCTAAATTAGAGGTACATTCATCCATTATCAATATTTTTGGTTTCCTAACCAAGGCTCTTGCTATAGATAACCTTTGTAACTGACCGCCAGATATTAAAGAATGGTGTCCTTCGCCTAGCCGTGTATGTATTCCTTCGGGCAATGAGACTATAAATGAATAAATGTTAGCCAATTTTAAACAATGGTCAATTCTAGCCGATAATATCTTACTCTTTTCCATTCCATAGACTAAATTGTCATAAATCGTACCTTCAAAAAACTTTGGAACTTGGGGAACAACAGATATTGTATCTCTTAACCAATCAATATCTAGCTTATTAATGTCATAGTTTGTTACAAATATGGATCTGTCGGTAACTCTGTATAGCCTTGATAATAGTGCACCAATAGTTGACTTTCCCGAACCTGAATCTCCGACGATAGCAACAACTTCGTTTTTATTAACATGGAAGGAAAGTTTATTCAAGACCAATTGATTCGGGTTTCGTGTATTAGGATATTGAAAATTAACATTTTGGAAGCTAATTACCACATCATCACATAGTTTATAAGGCTTAACATTACCTTCATTTTCAACTTCTGATGGCTTTAGCTTCAAAAGGTTAATAATGTAAGTACCCGCTCTCTGTCCTCTTGCAATGTCAGGTAATTCGGTTAATAAACTCACTGCATTTGCCATTGAAAATGAAAGAATTGTAATTACCTGAATTAACTGTGATTGTGAGTATTCTTTTTTTCCAGCTAGTTCAATACCATAATATAATATAGTACCTGTAGCCAATGAAGTGCATAAATCAGATAAAGAAATACCAAAGCCAGTACACACAGCTCTTACAGATCCTATTTTGTTAACTTCTCTCAACTTCATCCCAAACTCATTAATGAAAAATTTCTTTAGATTAAGTGTTTTGATTAATTTTATTCCACTTACAATTTCGTGATTATAATTTTCAAGGATAGCAACTTTTGTCTTATAGCTATTCTCTGACATTTCTAATACAAATGAGTAAGTATGTGTAATAATTAAAATCAATGGAACGAATGCAACACCAACCAAAGCTAGTTTCCATCCTGTTATGACTGACCATATAACTCCTATTGAGAGCATAGCAATTAGGTTGGTAACAATTATTACAAATTCAGATACCAAGCTTCTTAAATCTCTAGCATCATTCATTAATAAAGCAGTCAATTCTGATGCTTGAGTAGTTTCTGCGTCAAAATACGATAATTCCTGCTCGTTCAATTTCTTGAAGACTAACTTTCTAAGGTTGACAATCCATCTCTCGCTAGTATAAGACATTGTAAACAGTGATAAATAAAGTATTATACCACTCCCTACGGAAATTCCCACGACTATACAAGACCAAACTATCAACTCCCTTTTTATATTCACCCCAATAGATGCATTAATCATAGTGAGTAAAATTTTAGAAAAGCAGTAGAAAAATATAGGACTTGTAGCACCTCCTGTTACGGATAAGATTATTCCAACAATAATCAACACTTTATTATCAATAGTCTTCTTACAATATTTTAATATTGATAAAACTGATAATAACTCCAATGGTCTTCCATCTGATTGGCACCCTACCTCGCAACATTTCTCAAGATCCTTCAACACAGCCGGGTTCTTTAGATAATGGTATGTCAATGAATCATGACTGGCCTTACTCGATTTATATAATCTTGATGAACATCTTCCATGAACAGCGGACGGGTTATTTAATCCAGATCTATCTTCAAGTATTAAATCTTCATGTGTCAACTCAAACATATACCCTTTATTTTTAACATTTCCTCCTTCCATTAAAATTACATAGTCATCATCACAAATTTGATCAAATTCATGAGTTATTATTATAGTAGTTTTTCCTTTTCTCCAATCTTTAATATTCTTGAATAGTAATTGCTTATGCTTGATGTCCAATGCGCTCAAAGCTTCGTCTAAAATCAAAATCGGAGTATTAGATATTTTTGCTCTTGCAATTGCAATCCTTTGCAATTGACCCCCAGATAGACTATTCAGTGAAATATTTGTATTAATCCCATCACGAGAATCTTCTATTACATTGTCTAATAAAGCAAATGTTGCAGCATCTTCTATTAGCAAATCTGGAATATCACTAAGAGAAACAAATTCATTAACTGTAGCCATACCAATATTATTCCTTATTGATTCATTGAAAATTACTGGATCTTGCTGTACCAAGGTAATGTTATCCGTAAGCCATTTTGTGCTCAAATTCGAAATATTACGTCCATCAATTCTAATAATACCACTCTGAGGTTGGTAAAAGTTCAATAGCAATTGAGATATCGTGGATTTTCCCGATCCAGATGGACCTATAATAAAATTTAATTCTTTTGATTTTAATGAAATACTAACATTTTTCAAAACCTTTTCAGGCCTGGAAAAGTATTTGAAATTGACGTTTTCCAATTCAATCATGCCTTCACACAGTGGCGGATAAATACCTGAATCATTAGGAGTTTCATTACTTTCAATTGTTTTTGCAATCATCAACGACGCGGCTTGTGCTTTATTCAAAGTCCCTAGTAATATAGAGATTTCCGAAATCTCCGAACCTAACATAAGACATGAACTGAAGCAAGTAAATACTTCGTTTATTTTTAATTTACCGATGCTGATCATGTAGTTTCCAAACCAAAAACCTTGTACAAACATCAACAAAGTTAAGCATTTTAACATACCCGTATTACAAGCGATAGCATTAGCTAGTCTGTAGTACGCAGTTGCTGATAATTCCACTAGTCTATTGAACTTGACCATTTCATAATACTTTCCATTGAATAGTCTTATCTCAGCACCGCAAACTAAAGACCAATCCAATATCTTTGAAGCCTGTGCAGTTAAATCATTCTCCAAATCAGCAGCCTGATAAGTTAATCTACCAAAGAGCCAACCAAACAACCCCATAAGAGGAGCACTAGCCATAATTACTAATGTTAAGGACCAAGACAGAACCATTGCAGTAACAAAAAGGGCTATTATTGAGGCAATGGTTTGAACCAATAACCCTACTACCTCAGAAGTACCGCATCGTAATTCTTCAATACACCTATTAGTCTGGGATATTTCTCCCATTAAATTCTCATTCCTTTCAAACCATTCAACCTTTTTATTTAGTATCAGATGCAACGTTTTGTTTCGTGCCCTAGTAGATTGCTTCTCTCCAAATTTCATCCATGCGATGATCCCTACCCATGTAACAACCATTTTAACAAACCCTATCAACATTATTAATCCACATAACAATCTCACATCCGACATGAAATTTTCAAGCTCTGCATATTCGTTTCTATAGAAATCGCTAAGCTTACCAAACACCTTTCCATAAATTATAGTCTGTAATGGAATTCCCAAAGACGAGACACACATAAAAAGGCATGCCATCAAAATGAATAGAAAATCCTTTCTTACAACAAACATAAATATACCATAATGGCATTTCTCAGTTTCTTCTTTGATCCGCTTCTTGCTTTGGTCAATTCCACAAGTTTCAGACTTTTCTTCATCAAAATCACTAATGGATTCCGATAAGTAAATTATGTCATCTTTTGGTCCCATTTTGAGATGCTTGTAAAACAAGTAGGATTGAATCTTTTAGTGCATTTCCATCATTCATATAAAAGCTTAGGTCATTATAAGGTTGACAAGGATAACTTGAAATTTTTATTCTTATTTCAGGTTTATCTTGGAATTTTCCATTTTGAGACTCAACAATAAAATGTGTGGTGAGCGTTACTGAGTAATGGACTATACTACCTTATTACTTGATTCCTTATTACTAAAGTACGATATATATAGAATTCACGTATAATAGTTCATTTATATGGGCTGTTTCTATTTAATACAGGTGATGCATACGAATGGGAATTATTATGGTCATGTAACATTATCTGACTGTAGGATTGCGAAGGATGTATTCTATTCAAATTAGGAGTATTTCCCGCGTAGGTCGTGATGAATGAATTTGTATTGTTCATTGAAGTATCATTTTGATCACGAAGTTGGTTTCTGTATTCTAGGAGTAATTTATTTTGTTCTTCGAGCTTTTTTTCGTATTCCTTTTGCATCTCCGTAAGTTCTTTCTTTGAAGCATTAGTAAAAGCCGACGAGTTTCTATAGCTTCCCAATGCTATATTCGTAATGAATAAACTCCCGAATATCATGAAGTTCATAAAGAACAATGATTTCCAGGTTATAGGCTTAACAAACCCGTTGACTATATCCGCGAATGTTTCTGCTGTAATTTTTGATTTACCAATCAATTGGGGATCTCGATTCATACATTTACTCCACATGGTACAGGCCTTTTCTAAAGCAGGGACCCTCGTCTGACCATCCTCAATTGAGCACTTATTTCGATAATATTCTCGTGAACAAAGAGAAATTTCTTGAATTGCATCGGAGGTGTACGTTTCAAGCTTGTGACTTATATCTGATTTTATAGTTCTGATGAATATGAATAGTAAGTATAATATGATTCCTATCAATAAAAGATTGAAAAATAGTTGAAGATATAACGAAAGTACATATGGTATATTCGGATCAGTCACAATTTTACTCAAAATGCTTTCTTTCTCCTTCCTTTCTATTTCCCTATCATTATTGTCATTAGGACCCACGTTTGTTAAATCAATTGTACAATCTTCATCAGAATTTTTTTTATTTTTGTTCTTCCGAATTTTCCTCAAATTACTGACGGATTCTTCTTCGCTATATTCATCGAAATAGTCGTTTCGGTACGATAAAACTTCCTTGGTGGGAGAAAATATCACTCGTGCACCTTTCACCGGATTTATGTCTCCATTTTTAGCTGCAAGCTTCAATTCAGGATGCTTCTTCAATAATGACTCGGTAATTGAATATTCCTCTAGTTGTCTCCTCGATGGGGATTTATTACGCCCGCTCTTTAATATTGAATGCAATTTATCTTGCTTCGTTTCGTTTTTAGAATTTGGAGTTCTTGGATTCGTTATTTCATCAAGATCCACTGGAGATAATTCGTTCGAATTCTTTTTGGAATTAATAGGTGTTGAGACCAGCTTTATTTCTCCCCTGCTTGTCGACCCACTATTAAAAGTAGAAGGACTTAAGAATGAAAGATTGAATGATGACGATCCATCAGACATTACGGCTGTTGTTGCTTCTCTGTTTATTAGGATTCTCTCCAGATAAACATTTATGGACCAACATATCAACAGTCACGTGATGTTGGTATTAATGCCTTCTTTGTTAGAATGACATGCAATTGAACCAGATTTTATCGCCATTATAGAAGCTAAGATAGATCTTAGAAATGCTATGGATCGAGGTACGAACTTGAAATCCATAATTCACTCTTTTAAATATGATGACGGTAAAACAGTTGTGAAGAAGACTGATAAAGTGAGCAAGACAACAAAATCGACCGAATCAAGCAAACTGAAAGACTATAAAGACCTTCAGCCTTCATTAGATGATAATTTGAAGTTATTATTCATTGGCTTCAATCCTGGAGTCCAATCTTCGATTCAACAACACCACTATGCGCATTTTACGAACTTATTTTGGAAATTGTTCAATGAATCAGGCCTCCTAATAAATGTATTGCAATCTTTGAAGATACCCATAGATGATGTAATTAAAGAAGACCCGTTATTAAAGGAGTTAGTCAAGCCCATTTCAGATAGACAATATAAAACTTTTGCCAAGCCTGTTAATGATTTTGAAATAGTCAAGTATAAAATAGGCTTTACAGACCTTGTATTGAGATGTACCAAAACAGCACAAGAGCTAACCCTTAGTGAAAAACTAGAAAATGTCCCCAGACTATTTAGGGAATTTCGGGAAAGTGGAAGTGCGTTTATAGTATTCATTGGTAAAGGAATTTGGGAGATCGTGGTAAAGTATGTCACCAATTTACTAAAAGTAAAGGTTAAATTAACAAAAGACAATTTTCAGTGGGGGAAACAGATACTTGGAGAAGACAATATGTATAATATGATATTAGAGAAACTATATGATATTTTAGGATATGATCATAATATATATGTCTTTCCCAATACGTCAGGATTGGTCACCAGTTTGAAATACGATGAAAAACTACAGTTGTGGAACGATTTGAGTCAACAGATACTAAATTCCTAACATGATTATGGTTATATATTATTAGACTTTATTTACAGGTATTAGGTATTATTTCCAGATCTTATAGAATGCTTTATCAATTTCTTCATTAAATTTTTGTTTACTCTCATCAGTCATATTCTCCCCGTACTGACCAAAATTTTCCGTAAACAATTTATCAATAACAAACCTGATCTTTGTACATTGATCTACGTTATAACAATCATCATAATATAACTTTTTCAACGCATTATTCTGGATCTCGATACAGGAACTATTATTTTTGATTTCTTGGGAGCAGTGGTCGGTCAGTGTAAATGTCCATCCTCTAAAACATTCTATAACTTTTTGTTGTAACTCGGCACAATTTATGGATGTAACTTTTTTAGGAGTTTCTCTGCGTTTGTACTTATCAAACTCGTACGAATATTCATTATTTTTTTGATATTTATGTAAGATCTCATTCACTCTCTTCTGTTGTGGTGGAACATCGAAAATTGTTTCGTGCTTCAAATCTGGGTTATTTTCTTTGAAAAAGTCTCTAAGATTCTCCGGGAGCTCTTTAGCAATCTCGGATGTATCCTTACCATTATTCGAAGTAAACGGCCACATTAGGTTATTACTAGTACTTATGTTATACTTACTATATAAATCGTTTGAACTATTAGAACGCTAATATCATAATATCGGTATATGCACACTCAAGATGCCGACTCCATCTTTTGGTATCTATTCATGTCCTATCCAAGATACCTTCGAAAACCTTTCCAAGCTCTCCTTCTATGACATTCTGCAAGCGCCTTCTGTGGGTTTTGCGCTTTTCGCTTTCAATTTTCCCGTGTGAATCAGAAGCAAGCTCATCATTAGATAATTTCATTCGTAACGGATCCAACTTGGATATAATCAAGATTCTTAGTCTCGATGCAACTGGAGATAGGCGTACTATCTGAGTATTGTTAAGTTTCTCTACTCTATTGGACTCCATAGAAAATCCATCGATAAGGAAACTTATGCGTAAATCCATCACTTGGAAGAATGTAAAATAATCAAGCAATTGAAGCTCCAACGTACCAAAGTCATCTGTATCTTCAAATAGCCTATAATGTGCAACATAGTCTTCCATGTCATCCATTAATTTGATTAAATAATCTTGTTGGCCAAACAAGCCTGACCTGGTATTAATCGAGTACCATACGAGATCAAATACCTTTGATAATTCATTGATTAATTGGAAAAAAGAGTACAGTTCATTTGTATCAGCTTGGTTTTTGATGAACTTTCGTTGTATGGCCAATAATTGCTCGTCCACATAATTGATTAACTTGCTCTGTTGGTACGTTGCGATTTGGTTATGGTTCGTGGATTTTTCGAATTCCACTTGCAATAATTCATATTGTTTATCAAATGAGCTTGTTAACGCTTCAAGCTCATATGATTGTCCGTCGTCGTAATCATCGATCTCATTCTTCATTATCACGTCATCTTTGTTGGCTTTGTCATCATTGCCGGTGTCATTTTGATCAGTATCCTCGTCATACAAGTCTGGATTGAGATCCAAGTTCGCTATAGTCCCAGATGGTAATGCACCTTCTGGTATAACATTCACTTCTTCATTAGCTGCTGGATGTAATGGTGTAGGTGGTGAATCCATTTTCCTCCGATTCGGCTTATTCTCATCAAAAAAAAAAATGGTTCACGATTTTCTCAGATAAGGATCACAATCACAATTAGATAAAACATGATACATTTTGTAACAGTTTTTTTAGCACAGAGTGGTACATTTCTTTAATAAAATATCCTTAAAGTAGTATATAATAAAGTGCATCGATTCCAGTAAGATGCCAGTAAGTGAAACAAATAAACTACAGGACCCAAAATCTATATCTAAAGATAACGATAGTGATGATAATAATTCGATCTCTGAGTTCAATTTTACATGTCTGATAAATGAAAACTTCACTCCAGTGCAAAAAAAACCAGAAATATATCAATATACTGATGAACTATTAAACGATAGGAGAAATAATAGCATAAAGAATAAAGGTATTGAATTTGACTATTTTAGACCAAGGTTTGACTCTCACAATAAGTTGCCGGCGATATCAAATTCATATCTCAAACCCAATACTACATTCATAGGCGAGCAGCAATCCGGAAAGTTCAAATATCATATAAAGGTGGATTTTAAAACTGTTGATTGGGTAAATTCTATAATAACGGGATTTTTGCAAATATCGGGATTAACAGAACACCATCCCGAAATAACCACATTCTTCAAAGGTGAAATAATCAATAACCCTTTCAATAAGTATAAATGGGAGACGGGGTCTAAAAAACTGCCAAGTGACACGAGTATAAAAAGGTATTCATTCGTAACAGAAAATGATCAGTGGGGATCGTTCCTCAAAAATGATTTGGAACATTGGAAGCAGTTGACAGATTCCAAGGGTCTAAGCGATGTCGAATTGAAGCAAAAGTTGCACAGAATACAAAATGATTATAACTATAACGACGAATGTATATATATGAGATGGAAAGAAGAGTTTTTATTACCTGATTCAAGAATCAAGCAAATTAATGGTGCTTCATTCGAAGGGTTTTATTATATCGTATTAAATTTAACACACACTTCAAAATTACCCGGTTCAATAAGTGGATTGTACTATCATAAAGAATCAGAAAAGTTCCAATCGCTAAGTCTCCGGTGTGTCGAGGACAATGGTGTCTCTAATAAATTTGATTTTGTTTGAATTCTTTTGCATATTTACTACTCTTATTTAGGTATATAATCAATGTACCAATTAGGAACTATTTTCTATATACAATTATTGTGCTTTCTTGGATTGCTTGTCTCTGTTTGCATAAATTTGAGCTGTAAATGGCTCTTCAAAAAATAAAGCAATTTTGTACATGACAAAAACAAATCCTGCAATAGCAATGCCTGTTGGTTTACCGTACCATAATGCAGTACCCAAGAAACATAACGTAGAACCATTGTACATAGGGTTGTCATTAATGTTAAATGGGAACCCTGTAACACGTTCCTTCATCAAGATTCCAAAGTAATCTCCGAGATATGTGCCTGTAACACCCAACATGTACATAGATGATAAAACCAAGATATTTCCGAATCCAAAAGTACCAATTGCTAAAGCTTTGATAAAGTTGGATTTCAAAAGAGGTCCGTAAGTTGGTTGATTGAGCAATGCCTTGTGGTACACATTATCCCTGTAGATTCCTAAACTAAAAATGGTCAATGCTAGTAAATAACATCCAACCTTAGCTGATCCGGTTATTTTAGTAAGGAAATGGGTTTTGTATTCAGTCCTTGCAACAATGTTCCAGAAAATAGGATTAAAGGCAATGCATGCAATTGCGTACTTAATTTCACAATTGACCACAATGTAATCATTGAAATTTTCAACTAAATATTGAAAGTCATTAAAGTTCATTTTCTAATAATCGATTTCCTTTATCAATGGGAAATATGAATAGCTTATGGGTTTTTCGTCATATTTAAATAGTAGCTATATGCCCAAAATTGTAGAATTGATCCCTTAGATTTGCATGTGAAGATTGCTCTGATTATATAATACCGATTTGGATTTTGCAACTTATCTTACTTCAATATATAGCAAGATTAATCTTTTAATTCAAGCAACCCGACTTGATGATCGTTGTCAATGGAGCTTGGTTTGTATGTATTCTATAGAACTTTTATTTTCGGCCGACTTGTTTGTATTACACCCTCAGCAGCTTGACAGACGTATGCAACAGTTACGCCAGATTAACGTGTTTAGAAGTCTAAACCTTCACGTTTAGTTTAAACCCAACAATGGAATATCTACTTAAATACCAAAAAAAGGTCCCAACAACAGAACAAACGCATACAAAAATAGCAAAGTTATCATAATTATGAATGCTGCCGTCTCCAATAATAACAGCAGCAATTGGGATACCGAACAAGTTACCTATACTAACAAAGAAGTTCAACATCCCGTATCTTTCTCCAAATTCCACTACCAAACTGATTTGAGCTAAGCAAATAGGAACCATTGATAAAATCAGGCCCAGAAAAAACCCTCCCAAAGCTGCGAATGCATACAAAACATTCAAGTTATACCCGAAAGGTATCCATAATGTAAAAATAGATATGTTAAATCCCAAAAGCATTAAGATATTCATGTTAAATTTGCCAAAGAAATCCGACCCATACCCAGGTAAAAATCTTCCTAAAATACCTGTAGCATTCCATACAGTTAACAATATATAAGATGTTGATTCTGATACATTCTGTGCAATTGCATACGTAGCAAAATAAGTGATAACCATCACTAATGCAAGCTCAGCAAAAAATGCACCTACGATAAGAAGTGTGTACCTGGTATCTTTAAAATGCTTGAAACTCAAGACCTTTGCTTCTTTTCTTATCTTTTTCCATTTCGACAATGATTCAATTCTCTCACTCGATGCAGAAGATTCGCTTGACTCTTTCCTTTTCACTCTTTCTCTAATTAAAACTATTCCGATTACCATGCAACCAAAGCAGATACATCCCAAGGTAATAAGTGCAATAGTGAACCCATAGTTTGGATATAAATACCTTAACAATAACGGAAATACTAATCCTCCAAGTGATCCTGCACTTGTTGATATACCTTGAATCATGCCAATTTTTTTATTGGAAAACCAATGGTTCATTACTCCAACCGATGGAGTAATCGACAACCCGTTTGAAATACCAACAGCAATAAAACTCAAAATAAATTGATAGACCAGTTTACTGTAGGCTGCACCGAACAACCCCGCTACAAGTAGCACTGCGGATATAATCATCAATTCTAAAGGTCCCCTTTTGTCAAATGTACTCCCAGTGAAAAGTCCCACTCCATACGCAAGACAAAGGTAAATAGAGAAAATCCATGACACTTTAATAGCACTGAGATCTGACAACTGATGCTCAGACACGTAAGTTTGAATTGCTCCAATAGAATTAATAAGACCTAAATTAGTCAAAATCGTGAAGAATGAACCGATCATAACCGAATAAGCTTTAAACCCACCATCAGGGGGGAGATCTTCATTATCATCCAAGCGAACAGTCCCTTCAGCAGAAGCATATTGTTCCTCATATTCTGTGTATGTACCTTGCACAAATGTATCATTCAACTCATTTACTCCTCTTCTGGTCATAACATCATTATTTCCATGTTTACCAGTGCCATTCAAGTTAGAATTCAGAGCCTCTCTAATACGACTCATTCCAATATCTGAAAGCTCAATTTCACTTGCTATTTGAGATGGCATTGGAATATTCATCAAATATATATATCAATGGAGGTACTGACGTATAAATACCGATTATATTCAATAAAGGATTTGGAAAGAATTTATCTCAGTTAGTTTGATAGCGCACTATCTTTTTTCGATCAGAAGACTATTCATGTTATCTATACTATCTTATCTACCAAAAAATGGCTATTGTAATAGATATACCAGGCCTCAAGTGTATAGCTCAATACACTCAAGCGGATATTTACCTCCATGACAATAGTTGTACCTATTAGTACTATCGCAACCTGTTCATATGCGCAGCTGCAACCATTCCATAAATGCCACAAAACTAGCATTATCTATGACGACGATTTCTCTTTCTCTCTGAAATCCTTAATGAAATTTAATATACATAACACTAGACACAGACATTTCTGCAGTCTGAAAGTCTACTAAAAACTAACTAAACTAATTAAAATATTATTAATTTACATCCAATTTTGAATTTATCGCACAATCGATCAAATTTGACCAAAACTTAAGAAATCTTGCCTCAAAACATTATCTATTATCATGAAAAATGAAGTTAGATACCAATGTGCACTTTGATTGTAATGAATACCCGGAGCTTTTCCCCTAAATCCAACAATTACTTCCTTTTCCCCATTCTCTTCCCCCCTATCGAGTCATTCTGTATAAGAACAAAATAAGGTAGAAAGGATGTAATTAAAGTTTCATATTTCACGACTGTCCCTGATCGTAAGAGAGTTACAATTACTTGTTTTTTAGTCGAAGCCTACCCAGGCTGCTACTTGCCTCAGAATGGAGTTTATCCTCCGAGTATATTTTCTTGCACTTGCATATCTTTTTCTATCAAGAATTTTCGCGTGGGGGTTATCACCCGCACAATATTTTTCGCCTCAGGAAAACATTGCTATCTAGTACATCTTGTTTGATTGTTAGATTGAAAAAAATGTGGCTTATGTAGTCAGGTGAGAGTTGGGTTACATCCACCTTTATATCGACTATTCGATAAGTATCCTGACAATTCGTTTTTCGTCCCTCGTCAATTATTTCTCTAGTGGGTGAATAATCCTTACGCAAATACTTTGGGTGCGAGTTTAAAACGCCAAAATTAAATTTTATAAGCACTTGTCAAGTCGAAAGAAATCTAAATCTTATTGTCTAAATTTTATCGAATGCATAGCTCAATTGTTTAATTCTTTACAGGAGAGTGAATGATTAGCTTTGCGGAGTTGGTCGCCGATGGCGTAGTGCAAACTTGAAAGACTTGGCGCATGTAAGATGCGAATCCACTAATTAGGCTTTGTCTAACACGCCAAGCAATTCATGCAAACCACTCTTATTTTCTGCACTCCACACAAAAATAAATGGCTATCTGTTCTAGTTTGGCTTACAGATAACAATGTCTGATTGGTTCATGTGGTAATCCGCTATGAAACTTGGTGAAATTTATTATGGGAATAGGATGGAAATAAGATGGATTCTTTGAGCCCCAACGTACCCCACGTATGCTACGATATTGCCGCAAACTTCCAGTTAAAAAAAAAAATTACTTAAGTAAGATAAGATGTCCGTCTAGAACAGATGGCTTATAGAATTGCGAATTAGACCTCCAAAGAAATGGCCAGTACTATTAAATATATTAAAGAAGATGGAAGGCCTGACTTATCCAGAGCTTCCATCATAGATTATTTCAGAACCAGAACTACAACCTTATTTGACCTCCCTATGAACAGGGATGACACTCCAACATGGAAAAAATTGAATCCTGTTCCTGGTTTGAGTGAAATGACATGGACTAATTGGAGTTTCTATGGGTTGGGTTTTTTTGCATGGGTTGTTGATTCTATGGATTTCTTCTGTGTATCTGCATCCGCTTCAGAAATGGCTAATACGTTGGATGTAGACATTACCCAAATAACCTGGGGTGTGACTTTGGTGTTAATGTTGAGATCTGTTGGCGCCCTTATTTTCGGTGTTTTATCTGATCGCTATGGTAGAAAATGGCCTTTTATTGCTTGTTGCCTTCTTTTTGTTGTTTTGGAAATTGGTACTGGGTTTGTTCAAACTTATAAACAATTCTTGGGTGTAAGGGCCATTTTTGGTATAGCCATGGGCGGTATGTATGGTAATGCTGCATCTACTGCTTTAGAAGATCAACCGGAAAAGGCTAGGTCAATCTTGTCCGGTTTATTCTTGCCTGGATATAACTTTGGTTACTTATTAGCTGTTGTTTTCTTCAGAGCTTTTGAAAATACATACAAAGGTGACCAAGGCTGGAGAGCATTATTCTGGTTTTCAGCTGGATTACCACTTATATTAATTTGTTGGAGATTATGTCACGGTGAATCTGCAGCTTTTACTAGGTTAAAAGAAAAGCGCAGATTAGAAGCTAATAAGGACTTAGAAAAGAACACCTCAATTAAGAAATTGAAGACAGTTTTCAGAACTGAGTGGCTTATGTTTGTTTATTTAGTTATTTTGATGTCAGGTTACAATTTCATGTCCCACGGTTCTCAAGATTTATATCCAACCTTATTGGTAAAACAACATTATGTTGGAGCGGACAAAAAGACGGTTCTCATGGTGGTGGTTAACTTAGGTGCGATGGCTGGTGGTCTTTTCTTTGGCCAAATGACAGAATTATTAGGAAGAAGATTAACTATAATTATGTGCTGTATAATGGGAGGTGCATTTATTTATCCATCGTTCTTTTCTAACAGTTTGGACACTATGACAGGAGGTTACTTCTTCCTTTGTTTTGCAACAATGGGTGCCTGGGGTGTAGCACCATTGCATCTTATGGAATTAGTCAACAAAGATAATCGTGTATTTTTAAGTGGAATAGTATATCAATTAGGTAATCTTGCCAGTTCTGCTTCTTCAACTATTGAAGCACAGATTGGATCAAGATTCCCATTAGATAAAGACGATCCTACGTCGGATGCATATGACTATGGTAAAGTCATGGGTATCTTCTGTGCTGCAGTTTATGTCTTCATGATAATTGCTATTTTCTTCGGTCCAGAAAGGTTCCATAGAACATTAATATCACCAGATGATGAAATTGAAGACGTACAAGTCGACAATAATTCAAGCATCAACCTGCTGTTCAAACAGAAGCCTGAAGTTGTTCATAAAGATACACTGATATTTATAGATGTCTCAAAGTTAAACTAGATACTTCTTGTGCACTGGTTGTAACAGTAGTAATAGTTCAGTTTTAGGATATATTTTTGATTCTTATATATATGGTCTTAGCATTATAGAGTATAAGTTTTAGGTTCAAGTTTTATAATGTCGTTATTGTGTAGCCATATCTCTTAATATCTCATAAATAGATATGATTTCGTCCCATAGAGCTAAGGCATTTCGGCCTACCAAATTGGTAACCTTGTTAGAACTGCTTCTTCGACTGTCGAAGCTCAAATCGGAGCCAAATTACCCTTCAGATTAAAATGATCCTACAACAGATGTATATGACTGTGGGAAGTTTAAAGCCATTTTTAGTGATGTAGTCTTTGTTTTTATTGTCATCCTTTTTGTTGCACCAAGATATACAATAGAGAATTACTGCATCATACTATTTAACATGATTTTATGAACAGTGCAAAAATCCCGTAATTGCAACATTCTTTTTGATTTCTCTATATATCGCCCAATTAGGAAGTAAGCGATACTAGGTTTAATAAATTCAAGTTTATTCATGTATTAACTGTCAAGCATCCCCCATAATTGGTTACATGGGTAAATTGAAGATATCTGTTCAACTGATGACCTTAAAATGGAAGAAAAAGCGATTCTTTTAAGGTATATTGGGTATATTTGAATTTTCCGTGACTCATGAATCAAAACCTCGACTTTGCGCTATAAATTTGGCTGAATTTTTCAGTACCAATTGTATTATATTCCTCTTTCTAATCAATCATAAAAATATATTAAAATGGTTAAGTAAGTAATTGATACGTTCAAAGAATAAGCTTAGTGGACATACTAACATATGCAGACAAATTCTTTTATTAGGATCAGGTTTCGTTGCTAAACCAACCGTTGACATTTTGTCTAAGACTCCAGATTTCAAAGTTACTGTTGCTTGCCGTACCTTATCGAAGGCTAAGGAATTAGCTGGCGATGTTGCCGATGCTATTTCATTAGATGTTACTGATGAAAAGAGCCTTGATGCTGAAGTCGCAAAGGTCGACTTAGTTATTTCTTTAATTCCATATACTTTCCATGTCAACGTTGTCAAGTCTGCAATTAAGAACAAGAAACACGTTGTCACCACTTCTTACATCAACCCTCAATTGAGAGAATTAGAGCAACAAATTAAGGATGCTGGTATCACAGTTATGAATGAAATTGGTTTAGATCCAGGTATTGATCACTTGTATGCGGTTAAGACTATCGAAGAAGTTCACCAAAAAAACGGTAAGATCAAGTCGTTTTTGAGTTACTGTGGTGGTTTACCATCTCCAGAAGATTCTGACAATCCTTTGGGTTACAAATTCTCTTGGTCCTCTAGAGGTGTTTTATTAGCCTTGAGAAATTTCGCTAAATATTGGAAAGATGGTAAAGTTGTCGATGTTAAGTCTGAAGATTTAATGGCTACTGCCAAGTCATACTTCATCTACCCGGGGTTTGCCTTCGTATGTTACCCAAACAGAGATTCCACCACCTACAAGGAATTATATAACATTCCGGAAGCTGAAACTGTTATCAGAGGTACTTTAAGATTCCAAGGTTTCCCTGAGTTTGTTAAGGTTTTAGTCGACCTTGGATTCTTAAAGGACGATGAATCTCCTATTTTCAGTAAGCCAAGTGCTTGGAAGGATGCTTTAGCTGCCTTAATTGGTGCTAAATCTTCTGAAGAAAAGGATTTAGTTGCTAAAATCTCTGAAGTTGGTACTTTCAAGAGTGAAGAAGATAAGGAACGTATTTTGTCTGGTTTGAAATGGTTAGGATTATTCTCTGACAAACAAAACACACCAAGAGGTAACCCATTAGATACCTTGTGTGCTACTTTAGAAGAAAAAATGCAATACGAGAAGGGAGAAAGAGATTTAGTCGTCTTACAACACAAGTTCGGTATTGAATGGGCCAATGGTGAAACAGAAGTTAGAACTTCCACTCTTGTTGACTACGGTAACCCAGAAGGCTACTCTTCCATGGCTAAGTTAGTTGGTGTCCCATGTGCAGTTGCTACCCAACAAATTTTAGATGGTACCTTAAGTATCAAGGGTTTATTAGCCCCAATGTCCTCCGACATTAACGACCCAATTATGAAGACCTTGAAGGATGACTATGGTATTTATTTGGTTGAAAAGACTGTCGGTTGAGCGTATATATTTACTATACAAGTATTTAGTTTTAATCATATTCTTCGTCGCTTCCATCATATCCAATTGTATACTCTTCGATCAATTCACTAATCTTTTCAATTAATTCAAACTTATCTTCAATAACCTCATTTTCCCGACTTCTTTTGATTACTTCTCTATATAATTTCAAATCATTTTTAAGTGTATTGCTAGAACTAAATTCAGTGTAAACTGACTTATCCTCTATAATATTTGGAAATGTATCATTACTAAGGATATCATTAACCTTATTATTCTTATAAATGTTTATTGGAAAGTTTTCTTTCTTATTCAAAGATTCAACGAGATTATCATTGTTTGGTACAATGTAAGATTTTGCAAAATATTTAGAATTATTAGAATCTGATAAGCTCAAATCAATTGAGTCAGACTTATCTTTAATTTTTATGTTATCCACCAAATTATACAAGCTTGCTCTATCTATATCAACCATTCCAAAATTATTAGTAGCTTGTTTAATCTTGTGTATTTTTATTTCATTGACAATGTTTCTCTTATCCCAACCTCTTAGTAATTCATCTTCAATAACACTCATCTTAACCGTTGATTCGATTTGATTATTTAAGCCCCATATTGAATTTAAGAAAATTGCATGAATGCTAGAATTGTGCCATTCACTTCTTCCATCATATCCACTTGTCAAAACTTCTGAAGAAGGATTAAAATTGATGGGAAAAAACAAGGTCGAATTGAATGATAATTCTATTATAGTATTGATTCTTGAATATAACTGATTCAATTTAGGATTCAAATTATGATCTATGAGTCCATGTACCCATATGTTGTACTTGCTATTAATACCATTATTGAAGAATTCATCTTTCAAATCGACCAATAATTCATTGGTAAACCCACCCCATGCACTGTCTACTTCACTTATAAAATTCACACCTTGTATTAGATCACATTTCTCTAAAGTATTTCTAAAATTCTCAAGGCTATCCTCGGAATATTGATGATATTCTTCTTTACCCTTGTTAAAAGTATCGAATTTCAAATTTGGAAAACTTCTATTTACCCCGAAGTCATTTGGTTGATATTCCCAGTTATTTAATTGGTTCAAAGATCTAGGATTGTATATCAACTTGTTGTAATCTGTCCAATATTTCGTATTATTTACATTCAATGTATTTGATTTATTCATACCTTTATCTAATGCCTTCTGATATTCATTCTTGTCCATTCTTACACCAGTTTGAACCACCTCATATTGGCCTTCAATATTACCCTTCAGTTCACAATATTCATACTTGCCCAAAGCTCCATATCCTCTTATCAAATCGTAGTTAAGACTACGAGGTGAATAATTTACTGTGCCATTAGGGTTTTTGGAAGTTGATAAGAAGACAGAGTTGTCAAACTCAACAGTTGCAGTTTTGCTATACGGAAGATGTGCTTCTTGGTTATTGTACAAATGGGCCAGAATATGATTGGCCTTTTGAGACAATGACAAGTTAATCACTTCACTCATTCTATATTTTCCCAGTCAACATGAAAGCTTTCCGTAGGTGTAAGTAGCCATTGAAAAATTTCTGTATAAATCAACTTATCACGTGCTCTCGATACGTTCTGATTTTTTTATATTTAACTGTTGACGTGTTTAAAGATCCATCAGATTTGTTACTTCATCAGCCAGAATGAAGCTTCTCACACTTATAGGATGGATAATACTATTGTCTGTGACATTCGTATATGGTAAGGATTACTACAGTATATTAGAATTATCAAAAGGTGCTGATGAGAAACAAATTAAACTGTCTTATAGACAGTTGAGTAAGAAGTACCATCCGGATAAAAATCCCTCGCCCGAAGCGCATGAAAAATTTATAGAAATAGGTGAAGCTTATGAAGTGTTGTCCGACCCAGATAAAAGAGCTAAATATGATAAGTTTGGCGATCCCAATGGACCACAACAGGATGATATGGACTTGGGAGATATTTTCAACCAGTTCTTTGGTGGATTTGGTGGGGGCTTTGGTGGGGGAGGTGGTAGACAAAGAGGGAAGAGAAGAGGCGACAATACCAAGGCGAACATGCATCTCTCGTTGTATGACTTTTACAATGGTAAGGATGTGGATTTCGATGTGGACATGCTCAATATTTGTAATGTGTGTGAAGGAACTGGTTCTGAAGATAAGTTGAAACACCAATGTGATCGCTGTAACGGTAGTGGTTTCCTCAAAATGCAAAGGCAGTTGGCGCCGGGTATGATCCAGACCTTTAACACTCATTGTGACAAATGTAACGGGAAAGGAACCACTGTTAAACATCATTGTAAGGAATGCGGTGGCCAGGGAACTGTGAGAGTGTCGAGACACTATAATGTCTATGTTCCTCCGGGTGCGCCACGAGACTCCAGCCAAGTTTTGGAGGGTGAAGGGGACCAGAATCCTGACTGGGTCCCAGGTGACCTTATCTTGACTTTCCGTGAAGAGTTTGTGTCAAGTTGGGGTTACAGACGGATCGGTAACAATCTCTACAGAACAGAAGTGCTCACTCTCAAGGAGGCAGCACACGGCGGATGGAAGCGCCATATTCCCTTCTTTGACTCCATGGACCATGAAATAACTATTGAGCGTGCCAAAGGAACCGTTGTTCTCAACGGTGAAGTGGAAATTATTTCCCACAAGGGTATGCCAGTTGCAGGAGAAGACGACCATTTTGGCGATTTGTTCATCGATTACAAAGTCATCATGCCCGAAACTTCCTCCAATTCCAAGGATGAATTGTAGGTCAAATCGAGTCCGTATAGAGTATTATACACATAAATATTTGATCTCTCCATCGTACATAGCTTCATATATAAATTGCACTTATGATAAATTCGTGCACCCCATCAGCTTCGTGTAGCAAATCCACTAGAAATCACCTTTATCTTCCCCAGATAGTGGACGTCATGTGCAGTCCTAGTGTATTTTTCATTCACATATACTATCTGTTCGATTCCATGTACCCTCGAAAGGTTGGGTATTGTCCCCTTTCAATTTACAATACATATAATGCTCGAGTTGTGTGCACAATACTCTCGTTATCGCATTTCTGGTCGCTACCTAACCGCAAATTGTCTTCGAGGTAATCTTGGCTCATAAGACTTAAGTTGCTTCGCGCAATCTTCCCCCGGTGCTCCGTGTTCCACGCCTTATCACACAAGCCACGTTCCGAAATACCGTAGTTTCAGTTGTTGCAGGACACCCTGAGGCTGGTATCTCTTCCTGTGATCCTTCTTTTCGCTATATCCACTGTCATTTCCTCCCACTCCCTACCCATGCTCACTTGGCTTTCGTTGGGTCGTCGGTCTTTCGCTCGTTATTCTTGTCTCGTAATTTGACCTGCATTCTCCTCTATGTCTATAGACATATCCCATTTCGGACCTACGCGGTTTTCTGGTGGAGTTCAGTAATGTGGGCTCTGCATTAGCCACCAGATTCTGCATCCAAGGTTGCATTTTCATACTCAAAACCAATACTACTGTGGTTCTGTAACTTTATTATGTAATTCTCCATTTACTGTGTGGCTAATGTGGGGCCGAGTTTGCAGCAATGTCATATCATTATGTAATCAACCATATAATATACCGTCTCTTTATTATGTAATCATTTACCAGCTGTCGTATTTTTAAGCTTCTTGCAAAGCTTAGCAAAGGCGGTCCAAGCTCCACCTTTTGGAGTAAAAAAAAAGTTTAAAAGTAGAACAAATCCTATAAGAAAATTTTCATAGAGACTGTGAGGTACCATAGGTGGTTTTTACTGGACAAAGAAGAGAAATTTTACTTTCCAATTTCGTAGGTTTATAATAGAAAAAATCAAAAATATAATACGGCATGTACAAAACTATAAGCACGACTAGCTTGGATAACGTGAAGTTTACCCTCAGGTCAGATTCCATAGAATCGTTCTCATTGATAAATGACATAGGGATAGACAACAAGGATTCGGAAACCGAATGGGGAGACGATGAATATGAAACGAGAATGTATAATACTCAGACGGTAACGGTAGGAGAAATGATAGCGAAGCTACCTGGGATGCAGAAGACGAAGTCTATGGAGGAATTTTTGGTGATAGAGGATTTTTTTGCCAATAGTTTGATGAACATGAGGGAATTTTTTGCTATAAGTGAAGGAAGGCTCATTAGTCCGATCGCGGTGCAAACTTTAGGGCGTATGAGCTTGTCGCAACAGAACGAATGCATATACATGGTAAAGGACATTTTGGATCATGTCAACAGTTTGCAAGCATTAATCAGTACCTTCAACGATAACTTATCGGCTAATTATGACAAAATAAAGTCCCATCTTCGCTTATCTATCTTGCTAAATGTCAAGAACTTTCGCATACTCGAGAATTGCAGAGCAATGATGCTGGCGCTCTGCGACATGAAAAAATTGTTTGAGGAGTTGAACTTCCATAGTGTGCATAATTTGCTCGAAGAAATAAACGACATGGTGTTTGATTTCAATAGTCATATAGAGAACTTTGCCAATAGTGCTTCTGGGGAATCAAAAAACACAAACATTTCAAATGGCACAAACATCAACTACACGGCATTAATGAAATACATATACCAGATCGAGTCTGCATTAAGTAAACTGTCACCATTTATAAATAACGAATGTGCATATTTTAAAAGCATTATAAACGAAGTCAAAATTGGATTTTTTGACTTTTTCCAACAATTCACAAAGTTAATGAATGAAGATTACGACGACAACACTGTTTTTCGCTATGAGATACTACTGTTTGATGACCATTTAAAAACCCAGTATATAACGTGCCTGCTGGGTTAGCTATTAACATATTTGCATTGTAATGAGATTTTACGTTCACTATATTATTTTGTAGTAATCAATATATAGTTGCGCTTCACCCAGTCATAGCCCAGTCATTATTAAATAGAGCTGGAAATCAGGTTACTAGCTCAGAATATGAGGATATGCTACTTCTGGCAATGAGTAATAGCTGTTGTGCACTCCCTATTCATTCTTCTTGGAATCAATTATTGGTTTCCTATTTAAAAATCCCTGTACTATTTTGAAAAATATCAAAAGCACACCCACTATAAAGACCAAATTTGTACTATTGTTAATTTTATTAATCAGCGTATTACCTCGAGGTATATTAATATTCAACTGACTCTCAGGAGACAGGAGATGATAGAAAACAGTATTGTCCGTAAAAAATCTCTCATAGTTTCCTCCAAAATCTAATCTGTTATCAAATGGACTACCTTCTAACAAGTATGAGTCTTTTACGTCACATCCATAAAATATCAATGGATTATTAATATTCGTTTTTCTTATGCCACTTTCATTGCTGGGTAATTGATACCTCGAGTGTAACGGTAAGCTTATCTGCTGATGGTTTTCAATTTCCATTAACAATTCAGAACCCCATTCACTAATTTTATACTCTGGCAATTCTAAATCTGTATTTCCAAAGTTAGCGTAAGATGTAAATTCTTTAGGTAATTGGTATTTGTCAACAAATACTGATTTGCTCAAATCAAGGTAGTAGTATAGTTTACATTGAATTAAATCATCATCCTTTGGCTCTTCAGAATGAATTGTTGTCGTTAGGAAAGGATGCATTCCATTCTCCTCCACATTCGATTCATATGCCCCTATTGATTGTCTTTGTCTCTTTTTGACATGGAAAAGCGTTTTTTGTAAATACTCGTCGTTTTCTACACTATCGCCATTCAATAGAACTCGCAACCCCGATAACACGATATCATCTTCGGTACTGATGCCCTTTTCAATGAGAAATAACCCTATTTCTTTATTGATTTTTGGATTGTTAGTAATATTAGCACTGGCGAGACTTTTTCCATTGAGTTTAAGAATAGTCTTTTCCCCTTCATAGATGTATTCGACATTGGGCCGATCTTCTAAATTTACGTTGAACTCGTCTTCAGTCAATTTTTTAATATATCCAATAAACTTGTTTGAATCAATGCTAGGCACATAATAGAATAAGGTGTCTAATGAATTAATCCACCCATCTCTCGGAATATTATCAAATAAATTGCTCATTATTTGATTCAATTCATCAAAAAATTCTGCTTGATTAAATCCTTCATCTTCAACTTTAGGCTTGCAATAAATATTAAGACCCGGCTGATATTTGTTGAAAAGAATCAGTTGGCTATGAAATTGATTTAACTGTATTCTTAGCTTCTCAATGTGCTTGAATTTGGGTGGTTGAAGAACAAACTTGTCTTCGCAATGATAGTCAATTGACGATAATTGTAAATGCGATGAGTCAACCGATTCAATGACCCCATCGTTGGATTCGGTTGGGTTAAATATTGTAGTTCTTTGTCTAATCATTGGGTTAACTTATATGATGAAATAGAGAGAAGTGATCTTAATTTTCATATCTATTCAAAATCCTCATACAGGTCGGACGTTGGGTTAACAATAGATCAAAACCAGAGACTTATGAAATTGATATTAATAATGCTATCTCTAAATGACGGCAATAGCTTACTAACAATATGTATTGTAATATATAAATTAAATTATTTGATGTTCTATGTGGTTTTCCAAATTTTAGAAGAATAATGTTTGGCAAATGCCAAAGGATCATTGATTTTCCCATTCTTAGGAATTTCTAATTGGGATGCAAATGAACTTATAGGCAAAACCAATACATCACTAACGAGTTTTGGGATTGTCAAATCATGGAACTCTTGCCATGTGATCTTTTGATAAATTGAACTTTGTATATAGTTGTTGAAATAATTCATGATCACATCGGTCCAAATTCCACTACCGGTCCATTTCAAGATTTTCAATGTCTTTTGATTGGAGCTACCGGTCAATTTCAATTCATTAGGGATTTCTTCTTCTTTCAACTTCAATTTTAATGTTTTCTCGGTAATCTGGCTGATTATTTCTCTCAAAATAGGATGACCAGGTTTGGCTTGCATTATGAATTGGCCAAATTGCAATCTACGTGCTAATTCTTGCCTCCAATTATTCAGGTTCGAATCTGTTTCGACACTGATAATCATTCCAAGTTCCAGAGGTGCCACATTTTCTGGGATCCAATTGGGGACTGGTTGTAATGGATATGTATCAATATCCGCGTATACTCCACCCTTGGCGAAGAGAATTAAATAACGGAAAAAGTCCATTCTTAAAATGATTTCTGGCATTAATTCATATGCCTTGATGACCTCTGGTACAGAACTATATAAATGCTTGATCACAGTATGAGCAGTATCATCATTAAAAATTTCATGTACGAAACCAGGATTCTTATAGGCCCACTGCTGTTCTCCTTCCTTAAATTTTGCGCCAAAATTTTCGTCATTTAAACCATGTTTCCAAGACTGCCATATATATGCTGGAAATCTAGTGTCTGGTTCGTATGGATATAAGAATATCAATTTATCTCTTAATGAAAGATTAGGGTTTTGATTTTTCAACACTCTAATTTGATTAACAAGATTTTCGTTCATTTTTTCCAAATGAATTAATCTCTCATCTTGTTTAGCAAGCAACTTCTTGTTAAGTTTCTCTAGCTTATTCAAAAACTCGTCTTGGGCATTCTCGTTATAAATTAACTTAGAGATCCCTAGAATATTTTCATTGGGTATGTTTTGAAATACTTTCTGGAAATTCTCACTCGATTTAGGTAAAGCTAAAAGCTTTGTGAGGATTAATAGTATGACTATTACTATTATACTTATCACAATAGGTCTTTTTCGTTTATTAAAATTCATGACTTATGAAGTACCATTAGCTGTTCTTTTGTTTTGAAGTCCCAAAAAAATTCTCATAATGCGAGATCAAAAATAGAAAATACCATATTGACATCATTAAGCAACTGAATCAATAAAAGAGAAATGGTTGAACTATATGGAGGTGCTGTCACTACAAGCTTACCGGATGGTATAGTAGATGTCTCAGATATGAGACAAGTCCCTGATAATCAAGAGGTTTTTATTATTGAAGAAGGAGACAATGATATATCCATAATATTTGATTTGTTAGAGCAAGTGGATGCTGGAGATATCAATACAGCCTTGAAGATGCATATTGATGATATGTTAGAAACCAATCAATTTACTATGATCGAAGAAATTGACCTGAAATTATTAGATGCTAAAATACACATTTGTTACGTGAATTCCAACAATTCGATTCATTTAATAAGCTTAATAAGATTAAATAAAGTCGAAACAGATATAGTTATTTCGATGCATGTTGCCTTATCAGACATAAATGTTGTAAAAGAAAAATATTATACTGTATTCAAAGCTGCTGCACAAAATTATAATATTAAGAACTGGGACTTATTTAATTAAATGATTCACTTTGTTAAATTTCAACATATATTATATTTAGGGGTTGAATAAACTACATATTAATGTCGTATTGTTACAAGTGTGAATTCTTCATCATAGCCATAAAACGTATATCCAAACACTGTTTCGAATGATAAAAGGGTACGGCATACCATGAAACCTTTTGGAAAGCTAAATTCTATTTTCAAAAATCCCAACTTACTTTGCAAACAAGTTTTCAACTACAATAAACAATTGACCGAAAACTATCATTTATTAAATCATAATGTATGGTGCATACGCTCAATTACACCACAACACATTATACGAGTCAACGCACCTTCTCATCTCATTAACGCTATTCATGTACTACTAACTTATTTGTATTAATACTAATTTTTTACATGCTCGTTTGGTTGGATAATATATTACCAAACAAATCAGTCTTATATTTTGACAATAATTTCGTCCCTATAATTGCATTCAGCATTGTGTTTATTGAAATATAATCTCCAGTAACAATATACTCGATTGAATTAACCCAAACTGTTTTAAGAACATTTAAGATGCAAAAAAGTAAAACCGAAAGAAGTATCGATATTATTGTGTTTAGTATAATAGTTTCTTCTTTGGATAAGACGGGAATTGGTGTTGAATAAACGTAAAATTGGTAAGCTGATTTAAGTCTATTGGTGATCATTTGTTTCTACTTAATTGAAAATCAATCATGCCAGGAAGTTACACAGGGTCTCGGTATATATATTGCGGGTCCGCCGTTTATCCCGCACTCATGAGAAAAAAAAAACGGTATTTTCGGCTTCTTGCTTAATTTCAAGAATTTGTGATGCTTCTGAAATTGCGCTTTCCGAATTTGCTATTTGTTTATGTTAGATAAAGGCATAATTTCCTTACTGCCGTATTACTACGAAGCTTATTCCATTACGGATTCGTACTTGCATCTTTAGTATCTATTTTTTCGTAGGTGGAATTTTTTTCTGTGATTTGTTTGGTCATACTTTAAACTATACGAATATGGCAAATATAAGATAGCAGATTAATAAGAACCAGTCTTAACAAGGAGAATATATGTCTAGACCTTCATACAGAACATGTAGATGAAAAAGTACCAGAAATTTCCAGTTTGTAATTTTCTTGCTGCAAACATTACGTAAACAATGCAGCAATTTAGCATGATAGTCTAGAGATAATAGTAGTTATTTCTCTTCTATTATTGTATTATTGATAGTATCTTTAAATTTCTTTAGGTAACTGATGATGCGAGACCCATTTATACCGAGATGTGAGATATAAAAACTTAATATAATGCTATTATATCCAATTAAGTGCTCGATTATTTCAGTTTTTGGGTTTATTAATTGAATTTTCTGCTCTGTATTATTTAGTAGATCGATGCTGGTCAACAGAAGATCCTTATCGTTTTCAATTATATTTATTATATATCCCATAGCAAACAAGGATGCGTTCATTATATTATCATCCATTTTGTTATTAATTATATTCTCATAATTATAGTTAATTAGCTTGAGCAAGGGCTCTATATGCGATTTAAAGTACTGGCTTCCGTTAGTACTCACTAACACCAAAGTCTTCATTATGCTCATTTCATTCGCTTCAACCTTGAAGTTTTCTATATTACAAATAGCTTTGTTTATATTTTCCTCGATCTCAAGAATATTGTGCATTGGATACCTTCGATAATAATGCTCAAAATATTTCAAGTTTGGTTGGTCCCAAGACTTGATAATTGCAAATATATTGCCATTATATATTCTGTCTTGATCAACTAATAATTCTGCAATATCTGTCCTGCTTGCGTGATCCATGAAATAAATTAAATTATCTCTCGTAATATTCAGAACATTCAATCTGGATGAATCAAAGGAAAAAGATTGAAACAATGATTCAATAACTTGGTCATCCATCTGATCTACAGCCTTATTATCAGGGATTTGACTGAGGAACCAAATAAGGTTTTGCTGGATCAAGAATATTATTAGCTCTCTTCCATTCCCAGACGCTAGATTTCTTACCTTAGATAAAAGCTTATTAAGCCGTCTTATAACTTGGGTGCTGTTCCTTATTAAAAATTCCTTATTGAAGTTGTTTAGATCAATCAATGAATTTATTAGTATTTGGTTACAGTTCTCAATTTCTTTACCTCCATTGAAAACAAGTCCTTCCAATAAGTATTCAAGCTCTTCTCTATCGGAATTCTTCTTACCCAAATTTCGCAAATCGTTTATATTGACAGTGTCTTCACATGAATCTTTATAATCATAATAATTGCTGATCATTTCTTTATTTATTACTTGATGTTCATCCAACGATTCACCGTCTTCTTGTTCTAATAAATAGCTTCTCTGTTCACCATACGTCTTGTACTTCGGAGGAATGCTGTTTAGTTTGGACTTAATCGTAACAGGCATCTTTATAGCTTCTGCTTTTTGATTTAATGACTTATATATATCATCTAAATCAATACTATCAATTACCAGTTCAATTTCTTCGTGTTTCTCTTGGTTTATCTCATTTCTTTCTGGAAAAGCTTCTAACTTTTCAGGTCTCGAGCCAAAGCTTTCTATATTTTCAAATAAATCATCCCAAGCGTTTTTTTCGTTTGGCGTGGACTTTGGTGTCTTCCCAGGCGACGAACCATTATTTCTAGGCGTTGTAACCTCTTTCTTTGGCGAAGAAGAAGGCAGAATTAGTTCAAATATTTTCTTTTGCGGTTGTGTTTTCCGTCTTGGAGATCCGAAATGCATCTCATTTCCCGTGTTAGGACTATTCATGAGAGAGTCAATTACTCTTGAATATCTTTTAGGAGACTTCGTTAAATGATCTTCAACTAACGCGTCATCTATTTTTTTAGGTGAATTCCTGGGTGGTTTCCTAGGTGATCTCTTAACCCGTTTATCTACGCTAGCAGAAGGTAGTAATTCACTTTTTATGGGTCTTTTTATTGTAGTTTCCTGCATCAATTGTGATAGCCTGTTTCCACTCTCTGGAGTTTCTATAGTGTTTTCTTCTTCATCACTTGAAAATATCAGCACCTCCAGGGGTAAGCTTACCAACTTCCTCTTTTTATTGGTCTTCCCATATACGACCATCCCTTGATGCTAAGTATGCATATGTTACAGATCTTAGTCTAAGATACTCTCTGATCAATCCACCTATCAAATAATCACGTGATTGAACGCTGCTATGTTGATTCAAAATAAGCTATCAACACTTTGTCAACTAATGAATTAATATAGATATTTCTAGTACAATAGCTATGTCATTAGAAAAAAAGATTCGGAATTTCTTGCAAGGTCCAAGGAAGGGGGAAACTTTTGAATTGAAGAATGGATTAGTTTCTCAATACAGGGGTGAACGAAAGGATGCTATTCAACGTGTAATCCAAGCGATGACAGTTGGTAAAGATGTTTCAGCGTTATTTCCTGATGTGCTAAAAAATATAGCAACATACGACTTAGAACAGAAGAAATTAGTTTATTTGTACCTTATGAATTATGCAAAGACACATCCCGAGTTATGTATATTAGCTGTTAATACATTTGTTCAGGACACGGAAGACCCAAATCCCTTGATCAGAGCATTAGCTATACGTACTATGGGATGTATCAGAGTGGCTAAGATGGTTGATTATATGGAAATTCCTTTACTGAGGACATTAAAGGATGATAACCCGTATGTGAGAAAGACGGCAGCTATATGTGTAGCAAAACTCTTTGATTTGAATTCAGAAATGTGTATTGAATTTGGCTTTTTGAACGAGTTGACCAAGTTAATCAAAGATCCCAATCCAATGGTTGTTGCTAATGCTTTGAACGCGTTGTTTGAAATAAAAGATATGAATACCAATCCAGATTTAGAAATCATCGAAGTTAACAAAGGAATGGTTAGTAATTTGTTGATGTGCTTGAATGAATGCACAGAATGGGGAAGAATAACCATATTAACTACCTTGAATGATTATAAGGCTGAATCGTCAGATGAGGCAAATCACATTATTGAAAGAATTATACCACAATTACAACATGTCAATCCTTCAGTCGTATTGTCCTCAATCAAGGCCATTATCAATCAATTGGACTCGATTTCAGTAACTGCTCAGAGGGCTTCGATTTTGAAAAAGTTGTCAGCTCCTTTGGTATCATTAGTTTCGTCCTCGATCCCTGAAGCACAGTATGTTGGTTTGAAAAACATTAGGATTATCTTAGAAAAATATCCCCAGATATTATCTAAAGAGCTTCGTGTATTCTTCATTAAGTATTCCGACCCATTATACTTAAAATTAGAGAAGTTGGAAATTATGGTAAGATTAGCCAACGACAGTAATAGTACTTTATTATTAGGAGAATTAAAAGAATATGCCATGGAATTTGAAAGTTCATTAGTGGCAAAAGCAATCAGGTCGATTGGAACAGTTGCTATTAAGTTGACAGGCTGTGTCATCAAGTCTGTCAACTTGATATGTAACTTGATTGACCAAAGAGGAGGAGAACTTATTATCAATGAATCAATTATTGTTTTGACAAATATCTTGAGACGTTATCCCGGTAAGAATGATTTGATTACTTTAATTGTTCCAATCATTTCAAATCATACATCTGAATTAAATAAGAGCGAAGCGTTATCAGGGTACATCTGGTTATTAGGTGAATACCCAAAATATTTTTCACAATTGAAGCAAAATTTACTGGATTTAATCGAGGGGTTTTTAGACTATGAATCTTTGTTACAACTAAACATTTTAACTACAATTGTTAAAATTAACTTGTCAGTTGAAAATCAGACGTATTCTAACTATTTACAAAAGGTTTTAGAAATGGCTACCAAAGATTGTGAAAATGCAGATGTTCGTGACAAAGCATATATATACTGGCGTTTGTTGTCATCTTCATCAAAAGAATCTCAAAAACAGATTGTTTTGACTAAATTGCCACCTATTAAAACTACGATTGCCTCATTTAACCCAGTTGTCTTGGAGGCTTTGGTGAAGGAATTATCCACTCTAGCATCGGTGTATCACAAACCTTCATTTACTTTTATTGACCCTAACTTATATACACCTTTATCTGCTGATTCAGCATCAAGCAGAAGGTCCAAATCGCTGAACAAGGATGAAAACATTGAAGATTTGACTAATTTAGCGAAACAAGAAATTATCAATAATTCTAAGAATGAAAACTTACTTGATTTTGATGACGATACAGACGTGAAACCAAATAATAACTCTAGCAATGGCTCTTCGTCATTACTAGATGAACTAAATGATTTGTTTTCAGCGCCTGCTATGCCTTCGCAAACGCAACCCTCACAACCAATACAGTCTTCAACAAATGATATACTAGATTTATTCAAAACTCCAGCACCACAAGGCACTCAACCACATCAAAACTTGGCCCAGGGAATTGATAATTTAAGTATCAATAATACTTCCTCGTCATCTAGTAATCAAAATAAAGTAAACAATGATCTTTTAGATCTCTTTTAATGCTACCATCCTATATATATTTCATTTTGTTCATTATTTATACATAGGTAATATACAAATACATATCTATACGTTTTGATTCAATAGCTTTTGTACTATGTTATCTTTGATACTCTCTTTGTTCTCTGTAGAGTGTTCTTCACTCATGACATCCTCCTGATCGCCAAGGTAGTTGGTATCTACTAGTTTCAAGATTTTGGCTTTAATATCCTCGCTAGTTTTATCAATTTCGTTAATTTCATTTCGTTTCATTTCAATTTGTTTTCTTAGTAGCATTATTAAACTCTCTCTGGATTGATGGGGTCTGTATGTATTTAATATATGATTAATGTTTATTAAGATAAGTTTCAAATCTTCAATTTTATAATGAAACTGTTGAGGATCAATGGACACCACTCCAATCAATTCCAAAAAGTTTAGTAACAATGAATCCATTAGCTTATGCAATTCGGCGATCTTAGTGTTTGAAGTAATCGATTCATCGTCATCTTTATATAACTGGGTCCATCCCAGTTCTTTTAAACCCGGCAATTTATCCTCAAACGACCATAAGTTACCGAATCCTCTATAATGGTCTGAATCAGGTTGCTTAGGTGGCACTAAAAACTTCAACTCACCCGGTGGTTTATTATCTTGGTCTCCTTTTGTCTGTTCGAGGTCCGTCTTATCTATTTGCATATCATCTTGGTTTTTGTTCTTCCACGTTTCTAACTTACTTAAGTTTTCTTCTGTAAAATATTTAAAGTAAGGAGGTGGTGGTGGATACAAAGAAGATATTATATCTTCATTAGTACTACTCATATCTCTATGATCAATTTTAATAAGAAGCTGGTATATAAAACTTCCATACCTCTTTTTATTCATTGTTAGTAAGAATCGCACTTCAAAAATTCGCTACCTCTTTGGTTAAATCTAACTATTAATTCTTATCCTTTTTTATAATCTTCATACAAATATAACCTAAGGATGAGTGACGATCATATGGAAATTGATAGTCGTAAGTAATTAAATGGCATATATACGTTTTAAAACATAATACTAACAATTTCAATAAATAGATCTTGAAAATGAACAACAAGTTGATTCGAAATCAAAATCTTCAAAGCAGAAATTTGAAGTAAAGAAATGGACCGCTGTTGCCTTCTGGTCTTGGGGTATGTAAACTATTAAACATTGATATCGTGGGTATTTAATTATATTATGGACTCATATTAACTAAATTTAGATATAATTGTGGAGACTTGTGCAATTTGCAGAAATCACTTAATGGAACCATGTATAGAGTGTCAACCTAACACATTGAATAATTCAAATGAAGAATGTATTGCAGCTTGGGGGATGTGCAACCATGCTTTTCATATGCATTGTATTGCTAGGTGGTTGAAATCTAGAAATGTATGTCCATTAGATAACAGGGAATGGAGTTATCAAAAATTTGGTAATTAACCAAGTGGCGTTTATATTGTATACTATCTAATTATGAATTGATTTCACTATTGATTTATTATTGTCTGTAGCTATTGACCTATTTACTGTTCGCTCCAATATCTCCAACATCTTTGAAACGATCCTAGAACCTCTAACGTTAAGCAATTAGTTGTTAAATCATTAATACTAGCTGATACCTTTTCTTCAGCTATGCTTCCAATTAACTCTACAAAGAAGACGTATTGCCATTGCTTTAAATGTGAGGGTCTAGAGTTAATCGAAGTTAAATTAATGTTATACTTTCTGAATGTGTCTAACACCGCACATAATGCCCCAGGATCATCATGATCCAAAGTAAAAATGATGGAAGTAACATATGTCTCTGGATGTGAAGCACCCTCTGGTGGTGTATGTGACTTAATTTCATCATATCCTAACACCAAAAATCTTGTAGTATTATTGGAAGAATTTTCGATATTTTCAAAGAGTATTGGTAATTTGTATAAATCGGCACTGATCTTGGACGATATACATGCACTTGTACTTGATTTATCATTATACACAGTTTCTGCTGCCTTAGAAGTTGAATCGCTATCAAGTTTCGTAACCTTTTTGGTAATATGTTTTGCTAAAAATTTGTTTACTTGTCCCCATACTTGTGGATGTGAATATATCGTAGTTATGTCATCTAAGGACTTGGCATTGGACAAAAAGTTATGATGAATTGAAACAAATTGTTCACCAACAATTCTAAACTTCGGAACTATATGTTGGTGCTCTTGGATGTCTTCGTCCTGGCTTGACGGTACGAACCAATCTCTAAGTAAATCATAAGTATATACGACTTGTCCATTAGTTGAGTTCTCAAACGGGACTACTGCATAGTCAACTTTTTTTGAGTCAAGTACTTCAAAACAGTCAGATATGGCTGCTTGGGAATATATTTCAACATTTGAATCTGTACCAAACTGTTGGATTAATGCCTTGCTTGTTAGTTGTATCCTAAAGACTATTGATCTGATTAATTTTACTTACCTGATGGGTATAAGTACCTTCTGGGCCTAGGAATGCTACTTTCAATGTCATTATGAAAATATCACTTATTATATTTAGTGATATCTGATTAGATCTACCGATGGCCGAAGAAAATTAAATACGACTAATAGTGCGGAATACCAAGAAACTACGTCTTTTAAGTAGGAACGATTGGCAATAAAACTGCAATACTATAAGTAAATTACAGTGATTAATACATCATGATTACAGTCTTTCATTAGTGAGCCTATACTTGTGAATATATACATATTTTTTGACTACGACTCTAGCGTACAGTCAGATGAAGGTAAACTAAAGGAATTCCTTAGCCTTTCTTCTGAAAGCATTGCAATCTCTTAACCATTGCTTGTAATCCTTCAAAGAATAGATTCTTTCCCCGTAATAATCTGGAACTGGATTAGAAAATGATTGCGAAGATGGATCTACTCTATGTTGTCTGATCTTTTGCAAGAAAATCTGGTCTTTTATTTTGAATTGGTTCATTGCCGCTTTGTTCTTCAAACTGAATAAGGCAGTACCGATGAATGGGCCAAACAAGTATCCTACACCACCACCTAAGACAACAGCACCACCCATCACCATAAATGGATCTAATCCCATGATCGGCTTATCGACTTGTATCTCAATGTTTCCTAAGTACGTCAATGTTATAAATGCACCTCCCAAACTAGTAAACACCGACGAAGCCACATTAAGTCTATTATTCTGTTTTTTCAAGTTTAAGTACTCAACCCAATTTAACGACGATCCTCCAGTTGAATTAAAGCGGACCGATCTACCAACGATTTTAATCAGCCTATTGTAAATTCCAATATTCTTGAGCATAAGCATATTCTATATTAATTCCCTCTTTATACAAATATCGAACGATTTATTCAATATAAACCTCTTTGTTAAACATAGTATGATCCTCTTTGCTCAGGATTTTTCATTGGGGTGGTTTTGTGTCATCATTGTTACCGAACACAAAAACGCGGAAAATTTGGTGAGGATTAATTAAAACTAATCCAAATCGAAACACTATAAGTTTAAAGATCCAATCAATTAGATAGTTCGGCAATCTAAAGGCTATTTATTAAGTGGATAGCGCATATTGTTACAAGTGTATATAATAAACGCAAATTCAATACATATCCCAAAGAAAATATATTTGTTCCTTCTTTTCTTTGCCAGTTACTGACCAGTAAAACAAGCCGCCGACATGAGTGAAGGGCCAATCTTAACAAATGGAAACATTATAAATAATGGTAATGGAATTGGTAGTGATATAACTGCATCACACCAACCAGTATCGGTGTCGTTTCCCGAGACTAGAGACCAGTTAAGCACATTATTACATAAGTATCAACAGTTGATGAAAACATCGAATGAAGCAAAGGAAAAACACGAAAATTTTGTCAGATACCTTGAAAATAAGGAAAATGGCGTAGGTGACTTTAAGAGTACGCCTAATGAAGTGAGGCCTGTGTTCAAGGATCCTACTGAAGAAGAAAGGTTAGCAATTGAAAATGTTTTTTACAAGATTAGTGAGCAATACCAACAGTTTGTAAAGAACGAAGAGGCGTTTTACGACTCTATAAAAGAATATAAATCTGAAGAAACTTTGGATTTAGAGTTGTTGGAAAAGCAGATTGCAGGATTGCAATTCTTGTCGAAGGATTTGGACTTGCCAGAATCGTTGCAAGAAGACTTCGAATCAGTCATAAATTCGGAATCTGAGTCTGCTCATAATAACGATACAGACAAGTTCATTGAAGCCTTTTTAAACTCCAAGTCAAACTTGAATGATTTCATGAAAAGGGCAGAGTCTTTAGGCATCAAAGTCCCACAACCTCTTGGCTCTATAAATCCAATGCATGCGCCTGTTGGTAATTATTATACCGAACAAATGATTTCATCGAAGATATCCAACCGTATAAGGGAGCTTGAGAATTTGCCTGCGAACTTAGGTACTTTCAGAACTGATTCCTTAGAAAAACAGACCAATTACGATGATTTGAAAATAAAGGCCTTAATTGAGTTAAAGTCATTGCAACTTTTGGCGAAACAAAAACAATTAAAGAAAAACTTAATTATTAGTCAAGCCACAAACTCACATTATGATAACCCAGATTTAAATAAAGTTCCATTGACATTACAAGCAAGAAGATCTATATATATCAGGCCAAAGATTATTCAACCAAATCCACATTTGCTTGCTTCCCAACTAGAAGAAAAACGTAAATTGGAAGCTAATAGAATAAAGCACGCATTACATGTTGAAAAGGTTCAACAGATCTTAATTAACTCTGAGGAGTTTGTCAATAAGAAGCTTAACCGCTTGAATAAAATTTCTTCCATTTCCAGAGCCATTAATCTGTTCCATTCGAACACAGAAAAGGATGAATCAAAGAAATTGGAAAAAACCGCTAAGCAACGTTTGCAAGCTTTGAAAGCAAATGATGAGGAGGCTTATATTAAATTATTGGACCAAACAAAGGATCACAGAATCACACATTTGTTAAAGCAAACCAACACATTCTTGGACTCCTTAGCTCAAGCAGTTAAGGTTCAACAAGTTGAACAAGGAGCAGACATCCCAGGAGAGAAGCGTGTTGAAGAAGAAGTGGTTCCAGAAAAAGAAGATAATGTCGAGGAGTTACGAGAAAAGATTGACTACTATCAAGTTGCGCACAGGGTTAAAGAAGAGATTAAGCAACAACCATCTATTCTTGTAGGAGGTACCTTGAAAGAATATCAAATAAAGGGTTTAGAATGGATGGTATCGCTATACAACAATAAATTAAATGGTATTCTTGCCGATGAAATGGGCTTGGGTAAGACTATTCAATCTATATCTTTAATAACCTATTTAATTGAGAAGAAGCACGAAGATAAGTTCTTGGTGATCGTTCCCTTGTCGACAATTACAAATTGGACTATGGAATTTGAAAAATGGGCTCCTTCTGTTGAAGTCATTGTTTACAAGGGATCTCAGCAACAACGTAAATCTATGCAAGCTGAAGTCAGGTCAGGTCAGTTTCAAGTTATTTTGACTACATATGAATACATTATAAGAGAAAGACCTTTATTGTCTAAATTTTATTATTCTCATATGATTATTGATGAAGGTCACAGAATGAAGAATGCAACTTCTAAATTATCGATAACTTTGAAGAACTATTACAAAACCAAAAATAGATTAATTTTGACTGGTACACCATTACAAAATAATTTGCCTGAATTGTGGGCATTATTAAATTTTGTTTTGCCAAAAATTTTTAATTCAGTCAAATCTTTCGATGAATGGTTTAATACGCCCTTTGCTAATACTGGTTCACAAGAAAAAATTGAGCTTACTGAAGAAGAATCGTTGTTGGTTATTAGAAGATTGCACAAGGTTTTAAGACCATTCTTGTTGAGAAGATTGAAGAAAGATGTTGAGAAAGATTTACCTGACAAAGTTGAAAAAGTTCTTAAATGTAACTTATCTGGTTTGCAATACGTTTTGTATCAACAAATGTTAAAGCATAACGCTTTGTTCGTTGGAGTTGATGTAGGAGGAGCTAAATCTGGTATTAAAGGTTTAAACAATAAGATTATGCAGTTGAGAAAAATTTGTAATCACCCTTTCGTTTTTGAGGAAGTTGAAACGGTATTAAACTCAACTCGTTTAACTAATGATTTAATTTGGAGGGTTAGTGGTAAGTTTGAATTACTTGATAGGGTTTTACCTAAGTTTAAAGCTTCAGGTCATAGAGTATTAATTTTCTTCCAAATGACCCAAGTCATGAATATTATGGAAGACTTCTTAAGATGGCGTGATATGAAGTACTTAAGACTTGATGGTGCTACAAAGGCGGAGGACAGACAAGATATGTTGAAACTTTTCAATGCTCCTAATTCAGAGTATTTCTGTTTCCTTTTGTCCACCAGGGCAGGTGGTTTAGGTTTGAACTTACAAACAGCAGACACCGTTATCATTTTTGATACAGATTGGAATCCACATCAGGATTTGCAAGCTCAAGATAGAGCGCATCGTATTGGTCAAAAGAATGAGGTTCGTATCTTGAGATTGATTACCAATGACTCTGTTGAAGAAGTTATTTTGGAAAGAGCTCATCAGAAATTAGATATCGATGGTAAAGTTATTCAAGCAGGTAAGTTCGATAATAAATCGACTGCCGAAGAGCAAGAAGCTTTCTTAAAGAGATTATTAGAGGCTGAAGCTAGTAAGAACGAAGAAGAAAATGATTCTCTAGACGATGAAGAGTTGAACGAAGTATTGGCTCGTTCAGAAGATGAGAAAGTATTATTCGCTCAAATTGATAACGAAAGAATGATCAGTGAAAAACTTGCATCCAAACAAGGTGGTCCTAAAACAAGATTAATAGAAGAAGCAGAGTTACCAACTGTTTTCACCGAGGATGTATCACACCATTTCGAGAAAGACACTAAAGAATTAAGTCGTATGAGAGACAAGAAAAAGGTTAAGTATGACGATGGTTTAACTGAAGAACAATGGTTGATGGCTATGGATAATGATGACGATACGGTCGAAGATGCCATTAGACGTAAGGAAGCTAGAGTTGCAAAAAGGAGAAGAAATAGAACAGGATCTGCCGCAATAAGTGATGATGATGATATAGTGGATGGTGACCTTGACGAGGAGGATTCGAGACCAAAAAAGAAAACGCGTCGTTCTACTACACCACAAACTAATGGCTTCACAGACAATGATGATGATATTTCAGAATTGGAAAGAGCCGATGATTCAAGTGAGTTGGTTGAAAAATGTACCAGTGTACTTGACGAACTTTGCGAATTAACTGCAGAATCCGATGGCCACAATATTTCGGAAATTTTCATGACATTGCCGTCGAGGAAATTATATCCAGATTACTACCAAATAATCAAACAACCAACATCGATTAATCAAATCAAAAAAAACGTAAAACAAGAGAAGTTCGAGTCTTATGAATCATTTATGGATAGTTTGCAATTGATGTGTACAAATGCGAAGACATACAACGAAGAGGGTTCTTGGGTTTATGAAGACTCTACAACTGTTGAAAATTTCCTTAAGACTAAAATTTGACTGTAATATAGCTTAACCTCTAATTTATTAAGTTTCATAAAATATAATTAAAAAGTATTACCTATTTCGTAAGGATCACACAACTATTATTGTCTTATTGTTACAAGGGCCAATCATAGTAACTCCATTCAATATTAGCAAATTCAATAGCGCGAATTGCATGCACGGCTAAGTTGCAAGTTGCACTTAGAAAACCTCCCAATAACTATTAGCTTTCAAGACCCATTTCAATAAATGAATAATATTTGTAAAAGCCTGAGGTCTGTAAGATATGTGTATTTGTAATATATAGAAAAATCGAAGCATTTATAGCATTTATAGCATTTTATTGGCAGACAAATTAATTTATAATTTGAGCGATATTTCCGAGCGATGATATTAATAATGACTCCTAATCTAGGTCATAAGCTTTGGTGCGTGGAGCATAAACCATATAAATTCATAAAGTACTCTAATATTGGGGATGAAATTTTAGTCTCTAATTCAATTAGGTCAACATATATTTCAAATCTATATATTTAATCAAAATAGATTTAATCTATCAAGATGTCAACCGCTGCATTTAAAAGACAAAGTGTTCCACTTTCAAAGGTCTTCCATAGTTATGGAAAGAACAAAACCCAATCTAAATACGGTGCTTACCTTATGGCTACATTGATTGGGTCAGGTATTTTGGCCACTTCTTATTTCAATAATAGAAACGGCAACACACCGTCAAACAACTACAAGAAGTTATTAGCTGGTTCTGGTATTGTTAATACTGCAGCACTTCCAAAGGGTAAGTCAATTAAGGATTACCAAGACCTTTATAATGAAATCGCCGAGAAAGTCAGAGACCAAGATGATGCAGATGATGGGGCTGGTCGTTACGGGTTGCTTACACGTCTCGCATGGCATACAAGCGGTACTTATGATAAGAAGGATAATACAGGGGGATCATATGGTGGTACCATGATCTACGAACCTGAATTGACTGATGGTGAAAACTCAGGATTGAACCATGGAAGAGATTTCTTGCAGGAGTTCAAAGATAAGTACTCCTGGTTAAGTTATGGTGATTTATGGACATTAGGTGGGGTCGTTGCCATCCAAGAATGTGGAGGTCCAAAGATCAAATGGAGACCAGGTCGTCAGGACTTAAGTGAAAAGGAAAGAGTTCCAGAAAATGGTAGATTACCCGATGCTTCGAGGGATGCTGATTATGTCAAGGGTATCTTTGGAAGAATGGGCTTTAATGAACGTGAGACTGTATGTTTAATTGGTGCACATTGCTTAGGTAAATGTCACAAGGAAAACACAAACTACGAAGGCCCTTGGGGACCTTCCTTCAACATGTTTACGAATGACTTCTTCGTCAGATTGTTGCAAAATTGGCACGTCAAAAAATGGGATGGTAAGAAACAATACGAAGACGATGAAACCAACTCATTCATGATGTTACCAACCGACATGGCCTTGAAAGAAGACTCTAGCTTCCTCAAGTATGTCAAAATGTATGCCGAAGACGAACAGTTATTCTTCACTGACTTTGCCAAAAATTTCAGTACTTTACTTGAATTAGGTGTTACATTCCCTGATTCTATTAAGCCAGTTGAATTCAAAACATTAGATGAACAAGAAGAATAAAATATATGTAATCTAATATAGTATATTTCCTTAATCAATAACGATGTTATCTCGTAAAGCCCTATTGTAACTTTCTTCGCGTAGTTTTGAGTACGATATGTGTATATTTCAATCCGCTAAATTTTTGAGAATTCGCAGAACAATTTCAATTATGTGCGAATACACGACTGAAAAATTTTCCAGTTTCCTCGTGAGACGACCGGACTCTCTACTGAGAGTATATATATTCTTCATTGAAAAGTTTTCTACTGAAAATTTTCTTATTTCTTTATCATCATCACCATTAGCAAAAATGAAGTACATTCAAACTGATCAAATCTTAGATATCCCAGAAGGTGTCAACGTTCAAATCAAGGCCAGAAGCATCACTGTTACTGGACCAAGAGGTACTTTAAAGAAGGACTTAAAGCACATTGATGTTACCTTCAACAAGATCAACAACCGTGCTGTCAAGATCACTGTCCACAACGGTGAAAGAAAGCACGTTGCTGCTTTAAGAACTGTCAAGTCCTTAATCTCTAACTTGATCACAGGTGTTACCAAGGGTTACAAGTACAAGATGAGATACGTCTATGCGCATTTCCCAATTAACGTTAACGTTGTTGAAATTGATGGTCAATCTTACGTTGAAATCAGAAATTTCTTAGGTGAAAAGAGAGTCAGACAAATCAAGATCTTCGATGGTGTTACTGTTGAACAATCTACTGCTCAAAAGGATGAATTAATCTTATCCGGTAACTCTTTGGAAGACGTTTCTCAAAACGCTGCTGATATCCAACAAATCTGTCGTGTTAGAAACAAGGATATCCGTAAGTTCTTGGATGGTATCTATGTTTCCGAACGTGGTGTTATCGACGAAGAAGCATAAATTAATATGATAATTTAGTTACAATTCTGTATTAATACATCCTCTTTGTTTATATTTTCATTTTGTTTGAGGTTTCCAGGGTATATAGTTCAATGTGGTTTTTCAATTGGGTTAACCCTGTCTCATGTGGATTGTTATAGAGCTCAAAGCAATAAAGAGCCACCAACGATTCACTGTAGAAGCGAGATTCGGGTTATTGCACGCGATTTTTCATGGCATTCTATAGTGCTCCGTGATTTATTTTGCAATAACTTGAAACGTAGACATGCTATTATGCTGTTAATGATGAGCCCGTGAGTAGCTGAGGAAGGCCTCCTGTATCGCCTATTTATGGCATCTGGAAGCCTTCCTTGGTCTTTTTGGCCTATTTTATGGTTATGAGCATTGTGGTTATATTTAGTCTATTTAAGTCTCGATTGGTGCAAATTGTTGCCGAATTTGTAGTCCGCTGTCCAAGTCCGCCGTTGATGGGTGGTCTATGTATTATAAATCTACCTTCTTTCCAATGAGTGTTTGTTAAACTACAAGCCATATACTTCTTCTACGTGACTCTAATAGGACATCTTATTAGGAGCGTGTGGCACTCATTTCTCTGTGTTCTTTAGAGTGCTGAGATGCGATTGCAACCAACCCCGGGGATGTACAACAAACATAAGAGACGACCCGCTTCCCCTAAGCCAAACCGATATCTTATTGTACCCTAAATCTCGCCTATTCTTCTGTCTCTGCAAGCATAGACATAGTTCTAATCTTAGGACTATATCCATGGTACTCTATTTGGAAAAATGAATAACTAAGAGGACAAAACTACTGGACAGAACTCCGAGGGCACGCCAGCCAGCTCCGGAAAAGATGGGATCGGTTAACGGCAAAACTGAAAAATCATTCCTTTTACTGAACTAATCCGTCCTGAAGTGCGATTCCATTTTATGTCTTTCATGATTATACCAGGTTGCTTCTGGAATCCCTTGGTGAACACCCTAAAGAACTGATATGATCATCTCTTCCCAAACTTGGTCAGTTATCTTCGCCGTAGCAACTAAGCAAATATGTTCTTAACTATAATATACCTAAGTCTTTACCAACTCTAAACTACGTAAACGGCTACACACCGGATGTTTCTACATCTTTCTCTCTATTACGACTACATGATGCACGTTTTGAGTAGTCTTGATTCATCAAAACTGGAGAATGACCGGAGAACAAATTTGTCCCCGGAGGTGTCGGGGACTTTCGGTATTTTTTTTTTTTTCCAACGAACTGCGCGGACAAATTAAAAGGCTTCGTTAGGCCAGGTTTTGAAAACTATTCGTACTCCTTCTTTGTATAATTAAATGATCTATAAACTAAATAAATATTAGTTTTAGATAGTTTTTGGATATATTGAAAGTAATAATCTATTAACAATGCTTAGGGCTTTTAGAAGCGCAATTCCTCGCGCTCAATTAATGAAAGCTCAAGTAAAACCTTTTGTTCGTTTATTTGCTACTGGTCAAGACTCGTTTTTATTGAGCAACAATGCCAACTATATTGATGAAATGTACGCAGCCTGGAAACAAGATCCATCCAGTGTGCATATTTCGTGGAATGCTTACTTCAAGAACATTGAATCTAGCAATGTTCCTCCATCAAAAGCGTTTACCGCTCCACCAACCATCATCCCTACCGTGGCGGGAGGTGCCGCCGGGTTCATTCCAGGATCATCGCCAACTGATGAGGATGTGGTTACTCACTTAAAGGTTCAATTATTGGTTCGTGCATACCAAGTTAGAGGTCATCAAAAAGCCAAGATTGATCCTTTGGGAATCTCTTTCGGTGACACCGACTCTGTTCCAAAGGAATTAACTTTAGAACATTACGGTTTCACTGAAGCTGATATGGACAAGCAAATCACCTTAGGACCAGGTATTTTACCTAGATTTGCCGAAGGTGGTAAAAAATCGTTAACATTGAGAGAAATCATCGCTAACTGTGAAAGATTATACTGTCAATCATACGGTGTTGAATACATTCACATCCCATCTAAGGAACAATGTGACTGGTTAAGAGAAAGAATTGAAATTCCTGAACCATACAAATACTCTCCAGATGAAAAGAGACAAATTTTAGATCGTTTGATCTGGTCTTGTTCTTTTGAATCATTCTTGGCTAGTAAGTTTCCTAATGACAAAAGATTCGGTTTAGAAGGTGTAGAATCTCTTGTCCCAGGTATGAAGGCTGTGATTGATACCTCGGTTGAGTTTGGTGTTGAAGATGTTGTCATTGGTATGCCACACAGAGGTCGTTTGAATATGTTGTCCAATGTTGTTCGTAAACCAAACGAATCGATTTTCTCTGAATTCACTGGTTCAAGAGAATTTGATGAAGGTTCTGGTGATGTTAAATACCATTTAGGTATGAACTATGCTAGACCAACTACATCTGGTAAGCATGTTAACTTATCTATCGTTGCCAATCCATCACATTTAGAATCCGAAGATGGTGTCGTTTTAGGTAAAACTAGAGCTATTCAACAATACAAGAATGATATTGGTGAATACAAAAAGGCTATGTCCATCTTATTGCATGGTGATGCTGCTTTCTCTGGTCAAGGTGTTGTCTATGAAACTATGGGACTTGCTAACTTGCCAGCTTACTCAACTGGTGGTACTATTCATATTATCGTTAACAATCAAATTGGTTTCACTACTGATCCAAGATTTGCTAGATCCACTTTATACCCATCTGATATTGCCAAGGCTATCAACGCCCCAATTTTCCACGTCAATGCTGATGATGTGGAAGCAAATATCTTTATTTTCAACTTAGCAGCTGAATGGAGAGCTACCTTCCATACTGATGTTATCATTGATGTTGTTGGTTACCGTAAGCACGGTCATAATGAAACTGATCAACCAGCTTTCACACAACCATTAATGTACCAAAAGATTGCTGAAAAGAACCCTGTTATTGATTACTACACCAAGCAATTAATTGAAGAAGGTACTTTCACCAAGGAAGATATTGATGAACATAAGAAATGGGTTTGGAATCTTTTAGATGAATCGTTCTCTAAGTCGAAGGAATACCAATCAACTTCAAGAGAATGGTTAACCACCGCTTGGGAAGATTTCAAATCTCCAAAGGAATTAGCTACCGAAGTCTTACCTCACTTGCCAACCGCTGTTGAAGAAGATACTTTAAAGAAAATCGGTGCTGCTATTTCGGAAGCTCCAGAAGGTTTTGAAGTTCACCGTAACTTGAAACGTATTTTGAATGCCAGAAAGAAGTCTGTCGAAACTGGTGAAGGTATTGACTGGTCAACTGGTGAAGCCTTGGCCTACGGTTCTTTAGCATTAGAAGGTTATCATGTTAGAGTTTCCGGTCAAGATGTTGAAAGAGGTACCTTCTCTCAACGTCATGCTGTTTTACATGATCAATCCTCCGAACAAACCTACACTCCATTAAACAACTTATCTGAAGATCAAGGTGCATTCGTTATCTGTAATTCTTCCTTGTCTGAATATGGTGTTATGAGTTTCGAATATGGTTACTCATTGACTTCACCAGATGCCTTAGTCCAATGGGAAGCTCAGTTTGGTGATTTTGCTAACACTGCTCAAGTCATTGTTGATCAATTCATTTCGGCTGCTGAATCTAAATGGAAACAACGTTCCGGTTTAGTTCTTTCATTACCTCACGGTTATGATGGTCAAGGTCCTGAGCATTCTTCTGGTAGAATTGAAAGATACTTACAGTTATGTAACGAAGATCAAAGATATTTCCCATCTCCTGAATTATTAGAAAGACAACACCAAGATGCTAACATGCAAGTTGCTTACCCAACTACCCCAGCTAATCTTTTCCACTTGTTACGTCGTCAAATGCATAGACAATTCAGAAAGCCATTAATCTTATTCTTCTCTAAACAATTATTACGTCACCCATTAGCTAAATCAGAATTATCTGAATTTACTGGTGAATCTCATTTCCAATGGATCATTGAAGATGTTGAATTAGGTAAGAGCATTAATGCAAAGGAAGATATAAAACGTGTTGTTCTCTGTTCAGGTCAAGTCTACACTGCTTTACACAAGAAGCGTGCCGATATTGAAGATAAGTCTACTGCTTTCATCAAGATTGAACAATTACACCCATTCCCATTCGCTCAGTTACGTGATGCTTTAGACAGCTACCCTGCATTGGAAGACTTAGTCTGGTGTCAAGAAGAACCATTGAATATGGGTTCATACTCTTATTCTGCTCCACGTATTTCAACTGTCTTAGAAAATACTGAAAAGCATAGGGATTTGTCTTTACGTTATGCCGGTCGTGACCCTTCAGCTTCTGTGGCTGCTGGTACTAAGGCTATGCATAATGCCGAAGAACAAGAATTCTTGAACGAAGTTTTCCAAAACTAACCTGGTAGTACTTTACAGTTAAATTATGCATGATAACTCTTATTTTTAAGTTTTGTCTTTGATATATATTGAAAAATGGATATTTACAAATAAATTATTGATTTCTAACTATAATAATAAAATTTCTATTAAATCCAAGTGTAGTAAGTATATATCCGTAGATCCCTATTTGTGGAAACTTCGCACTTTGCCCCACAAATTAATTGCAAATTTTGCAATCAAATTGCGGCTAAACAAATAAGCGGTACCCCGAGTTAAGTATTTATCCGGGACTAGGTAGAAAGTATGGAATATATAAATTGTGTTTTAATTCTCTGGCCATAGTAATATGGTAATTAATTTTAATAAATAAAATATTACTATAATGACAGTTGTTGAAAGTTCAATTCCAAAGACCAAAGTTATTCTTGATTTCGTTATTGTTGGTGCCGGATTGGGGGGTGTTACCGCAGCCATTTGTTTAAGGTTAGCAGGTCATAATGTTAAGTTATTAGAACAAGCACCTCAATTGGGTGAGATTGGAGCTGGTATCCAGATACCACCACCATCAGTTAAGATTATCAAAGAAATTGGTTGTTTGGATAACCTTTTAAAGCATTCTATGGTTCCAGAGAATTTCAAGATCTTCCACTGGAAAGAGGGTAAACAGATTTCAGAACAAAACTTGGTTCCATACACTAAGGAAAAATATAATTCGATGTACTTACATGTCCACAGGGCTGACTACCACAGAGTTTTGGTAGAAAGAGCAAAAGAGGTCGGTGTTGAAATGATCTTAGATACCCACATCAACGATGTTGATTTCGACACTAACACTGTTACTGCTGCCAATGGTAAAAAATACACTGGTGATGTCATTGTTGGATATGATGGTATTAAATCAAAATTAAGATCGGCTGTTTTAGGTCGTGAAGACTTACCTTATGATACAGGTGATTTAGCATACAGGGCCTTAATTAAGGTTAGTGACATGGAAAAACACGCAGAATTAGCTCCATTTTATGAAACAGCTAATATTAACTTTTGGTGGGGACCAGATAAGCATATTGTGGTATACTTATTGCAAGGTGGAAAGACTTGTAATGTTGTAATCTTATCACCAGATACCTTACCAAAAGATGTAGCTGTTCAACATGCTGATAAGGAAGAAATTACTGCCATTTTTGAAGACTGGGATCCAAGATTAAAGACTTTGTTCAGTTTGATTCAAGAGACTGGTAAGTGGAGGTTACAAAACTCTAGAGAATTACCAGTATGGACACCTAAGAAAGGTAACATCATCATTTTAGGAGATGCTTCTCATGCAACTTTACCTTATTTAGCTTCTGGAGCTTCTCAAGCTTTAGAAGATGCTGTTGTTTTGGCAGGTTTGTTTAGTAGAATCGAAGATAAGTCACAAATTCGCGATTTATTAGCTGTCTGTGAATCGTTAAGAAAATGGAGAACAACTCAAGTTGTTCAAGGTTCCACTCAATGTAGAAACATTTTCCATTTACATGAAGGACCAGAAAGAGTTGAAAGAGACGAGAAACTTTCTATCAATCCTCCAGTAATCGGATGTCCAAATAGATGGGCTGATCCAAAGTTCCAAGAGTTCTTGTGGGGTTACGAGGCATTTGCTGAAGCCGAGAGAGGTTGGAATGAATATAAACAAGGCAAATTCCCTAAATATACCTTTGATGGTTTGTACGAAAATTCTAAAGCTTAAGACTACTTTTACATAGTAAATATATAATTTTTGAAACTTTATTGAATGCACAACAATTAATTGAATCTATTCTTTTAGAGCTGTAATATGAAATTTTATTATTGCTAAAGGCTAATATTTGACAAATTAGTCGTATTGTGTACTTGTTTCTAAGCTACATATATGGCATATATATATACTTCAACTCTCGGACTTTTTCATTTGATAATGCTTTATAACAACATCTTTCAATAATGCTTTCGGAGCAGGTTTGTTGGTAAACATTTCAAATTGGGCCAATACTTGAGCATAAAGATAATTCAATCCGTTTATTCCAACCCATCCTTTATTACTGAACTGACTAGTGTTCTTCAAGAGAGGTGTTACTAATGGATCGTAACCTGTTTCCAAGACAACCCCACCAGATGGGCTTTTAAACCATTCCAGCGACAATTCAAAATTGGTTAGCTTGCCTGTGAGAGGATCTGAGCTCGGAACGCATGAAATAACGACAGATGGGTAATCAAAATTGTTTGGAATTTGTGCATTCAAATATTCATCATCATTCAATAAACGAATTTCAAAATAATTTAAATCGTCATTAGAACTAGTCTCTCCTATAGACAATGCTATAGATGAACGAATGGGAGATAAACTATTATAGTAGTTTGCAAGTAGCTGGGCCTTTTCATAAGTCCGATTGTAAAGAAGGATCTTTTGATATCCTAATTGTATTAGGGCATAAATTGCTGCTCTACTCATACCACCCGCACCAATTACAAGTGCTGTTTTATTTTTGCTAATAGCATTAATTGGCGAGATGTTGTCCTGCAATGTTAGCTTCACACCCAACCAGTCAGTGTTTTCGCCCCTGATTTTTATTATCTTGTTCGGATTTTCAATTGATCTTTCGGCTATAATTGTGTTTAACGCACCAATTATTTTGACATGGTTCGACATTGTATCTACATAATTTAACGCCTCCATCTTGAAAGGCATGATAATAGCAGTTCCTCCAAACGTAGGAGAGTTAACTAAATTTGTCAAGTTAGGTGTCAATGAAGAGCATTCAAATATTTTGAAACAATGGGGTAATCCAAGTGCCCTATAAGCAGAGTTATGCATTTCTGGAGATAACGATTTTGTCACATTTATACCCATAACATAAAAGTCTAAAGATGGAGTAATGAAAGACGAATTCAATGCCTTCTGTATATCAAATGATGACAAACTTGAAACTTCATCTGATTCGATATCATATGATATATTTAGTCCCAGCTTGATTGAAACAGGAGTTAAAGTCTTGTTCATAAGCCTTGAAAGTTTTCCTAATTTTCCGGTATTAAAAGCAATAACCTCCATATCTAAGTTTGGATACAATAATCTCAAATTCTGTTTAAAAAACATTACCTTAAAATTATCAGATAGCTCATTTGCAGGCGAAATTAGCCTTAAAAATTTAATCCCTATGTTTTTAGCTAATTCAACAACTTTAATTGCTCCATATTGCGAAATCCAAAAATTTGGATCATCTGAAGAAAATGACCCAATTATTTCTGTATGTCCACTAATAATTACCAATTCCTTCAAGATTGAAATTATGTCTTCAAATTTGGGATCATTGGATATAAAATTATCTTTATCAGCAAAGCACATCGATAAATCCACTATGAGATAATCTAATCCTGTTTTTATTCCTGAGTTCAAAATGTTGAAATAAAATCTTCTCAAATCAACTTTAATTTGATCATAGTCGTTACCAGACGAAATGGAATATTCATCAATAAACAAGCTCAATTGAGGCAAACTATTGGAGATACTCAATATTATAGGAATGGAGCAATAAGTATACCGTCTCACTTGTGCGATAAACTCGTCTATCTTCACATTGGATGCAGATATATTTAGTTTAATAACTTGAATTAAATCGAACTGAATCTCAATTGCGTCTGATCCATAAATCGTTTCGTGTAGGTTATCGAAAAATCCTTCGTTTACACTATTTGGAAAGCTTACTTGCAAGCAACTAGTAAATCTTTCTAAGAAGTTCATTTTCAAGTGCAAATTTCCAGAAATTGTTGCTGCAGAGTATGATCCTTTGAGTATGAAGTTTAAAAATCTTATGAACTCTTTTTCAATGGGTTTTAAAAGTAGGTAACTATTGCTATCATTATTGGAATAAGTATTATTACTACCAATCGAAATTAAATTTTCCTTTATAAACAGCAAATCTGAATTCAAATTAAAAAAATTATATTTGGCAATCGCCCTATACTTTAAAAATTTCAGCTGAATTAATTTTACCCCTTTGTCGTATGAACCATTGAAATTAAGATAGTTTAGAATACGTGACTCTTCAGTTTCAACATTTATAATATATGGGTATTGTTTATGTGCTAAATAGTTGATGAACAAATGGGAGTCAATAACTGTAGAAGGCAACACAACTATCAGATTATTGTTTTCATTTTCTTTCAATGCACTCAAAACTAGCTTAAATTGTAATTCTCTGTACTCTTCTATGGTCACCTTTTCAAGAAATTTGGCCTCTGGCATATGAGTATATTCCAGGACACATTTTTCAACATCCACATACTTATACTTTAGAGCGGCCAGCGCCATTAAAGCTAAACTTGATTTTCCAACTCCTCTTAGCCCTATTATAATCAAAGTATGAAATTTGTTGTCCGTTGACGATTTTGAAGTGGTACCTGTGGAATTCGATGATGGTGATCTTGAAAATGGAATGCTCTCCATGTCATCAGACTTTGATGAAGACAGGTTTTCAACGTGCATATTTAAAAGTCTTTATATTATACTAAGTAGAGATCAATACGTTTCCATCCTCTTTGGCTAAAGGAGGAACTTAATTCTCTTCGTAGGCTTCTTCATGGAATATTATATATTCGGTTAATTCAATATCCGCATGTCGTATCTACCCCAAGTTACGACATAAGTAAATATCTCTTCCACTTGACATGATAAAGCCATACATACCTCCAGAGCAGAGGGTAAATATGAAACCTTACTTATGGTATAGAGATAAAGATAGTTTGAACTTGGGTGGGGTTTGCCGTTATACTATAACATATACTCCAATTGATCCAAGCAAAAAGGAAATATATTACCGCCTTAAAAATATTGAAAGAGCATCCATACGAGCAATTCATTTACTAAATGGACCCTTTATTTTATATTGTCACGTAATACCACATAATTATGACCACCTCAAAGAATTTAATCCGAGTGATCCTAAAGATAACAAGGAAGTCATATTTGAAAATGAAATAAAGCCAGGGCAAACATTTAATGTGAAGCTTAAATTAAATGAGAATTCATATGTGAAGGATTCGGAAGATGGGTACCCCATATACCTGTGGTCTATAGATGTTATTTCTCAGATTATTATAACTACTAAGACTGTTATAATGTATGATTTTATGATTGGTGATGACTTTAGAGCTATGAAAAAGATAAATCATGGTCCGTTTCCGAATTCTTTGACCACCAGTAGTAATAAAGATTATAGCTATAGAGATAGTGAGACGACATTGGGGGTATCAGCGAATCCAGAATTAAATGTAACGAAGCAAAACACTATAGATTTATGGACAAATCAACCCAAATATCCAGAAATGCCAGTGCACTTGATAATACTCACTCACGGTATTTTCTCGAATGTCACAGCAGACATGCTACACATCAAGGATTCATTAGAATCTAGTGTCACAGAAAATATTCTTGTTAGAGGGTATGAAGGAAATGCTGGTAAGAGCGAGAAAGGAATCAAAAAATTAGGAATACGATTGTCGAAATATATAACTCATTTAATTGAAAGCTTGAATGAATCAGGAATTCAAATTGATAAGATTTCATTTATCGGCCATTCACTCGGGGGATTAGTTCAATTATATGCTATTAAAGAAATATTATTAACTAGAGGAGAGGATTATTTCATGAATAAAAATATAAAACCACAAAATTTAATATGTATGGCTAGTCCTTTGTTAGGTATTTTAAGTGAAATGAATATTTTGATATCGTGGTTTCTAGATTTAGGAACATTGGGGAAAACTGGTCGGGACTTAACATTGCTGAAAAAAATTCCAAATTTTAAGCAACTTACTAATAAGTACGATATGCATAAAAGAGATACTTTTAAGCCACTACTAGAAATGTTGCCGGATGACCCCTTGCAAAAATTTCTTAGTAAATTTGAACATTTAACACTATATGCTAATGCTATAAATGATGGTATAGTTCCTTTAAGAACGAGTGGTTTATTGTATCTTGATTATGAAGCATTGGGAGATGTTGGAAGGTTGCAACATGACAAGAATAAAAAACTACAAAATTTTGATCATGATGATAACCAACTGATTGAAACCAATACCACTAAAGAATCTGTTGGTGAGATCCCTGCTGATAAAACAGAGAAATCTGATTCTATTAAACAAAAGCGAAACAAAAATGAAAATTACAAGCAATTCTTATCATTAAATTTAGGTACAAATAAACACAATAAGCATCTGTATAAGAAGGGATTAAATAGGAAACAGAGAAATATATTAAGGATTAATGCAAAAGGAAGTGATTTGGTTGGTTACAATAGTGAAACTGATGATTCCGTTTCTCCAAGTTTAAACAATGAAACATCCATTAAATCTGAAGGAAAAATATCAAAAGATACTCTACAATCAGAATCAGATGAAAGGGCTGAGTTGAACTTACCACCAAAAGCTTCTTCTCTTGAATCTGCTTTAAGTACAATGTTTTGTCCTACACCATCCAATAGGTATATAATTAACCCGGATTCAAGAAACCCTGTAATATTTCACGATAAGTACTACCATTTTGAAGGTTTACCTATCGGACCAGAACAGGAACATGAAAGATCTAAATCTTCCAAATTGGGGAAAGTTTTATTTAATTATAATGAATGGAAACTAGATAAGCAAGTGAAGATTGCCAAAAAATATCACACTCCAAAATTGAACTGGAGAAAAATTTTAGTCAATTTACCACCTGATGCTCATAATAATATAATTGTAAGGAGAAAATTTTCGAATGGATATGGTTGGGGTGTCATTGATCACTTGTGCAAAGAATTATTCGATACAGATATACAGCATCTAGATAATGTTGGTTCTATCGATCCAAAAATGAAAGCTAAGATCTGAAATACATATAGATCAGTACTTGAAATTACAGGTATTCGAATATAACATAATATAATATAGCTAATTAACTAATAGGGAAACAATACATACAAATGCATTAACAGACTACAATGATATTTGATCTTTCGCACTTATTTGTCCATGATGTATACTACTTATATACTACGGTTATCTGTAACATATATATATTTAATCAAGATGTTCCTTGCTATACTTGATTTTTAACAATTTGTAAATTGCAACCAATTTAAACTTTCTAATAAAGATATTCTCAACTAAGAATCTTGGACACCAGCATAACAAGTAACCTAAAAAGGTAGCCATTCTTCCTCTGTAAATATTTAATGCCCCATTGATTCTCAGCTTTTCGAAATCTGAGACTACTCTCTTAGCATAGGTTTCTGCACTGATTGGACGGTTTCTCTTAGCCATCTGTTGCCTTTCAACAAAGGTTTCTTTCATACCAGGTACATTATAAATAGAGCTCTCTGGTAGCTGTCTCTTATCCTCAATATTCGTCTTAACTCCACCAGTAACTATATTAATAACTTTAACATTGAATGGTTTCATTTCAATTCTTAAAGTGGCAGCATATTGGTGGATAGCTGCCTTAGAAGACGAATATGTACAAGATAACGGGAAAGGTAAAACTCCACTAACTGACCCAGTAAACCCAATCGTACCTTGTGCATTAATAACCAATGGTCCTAGTTCCCTCACCAATCTCATAGGTCCAAATACATTCACCTCATAACACTGTTTGAACCATTCATCAGTAACGTCTAAGGCGGGAAAAGTACATGACTGACCAGCATTGTTGTACAATATATCAAGATACCCTCCTGTCTTTTCGACAATAAATTTTTTCGCTTCCTTAACACTCTCTTCTGATGAAACATCTAACTCAAAGATAATAATTCCATATTCTTCGGCCAATGGTTCCATAGGTTCCAATCTTCTAGCACCAGCAAATACCTGATATCCTCGTTTAGCAAATTCAATTGCTGTGGCGTATCCGATTCCTGATGAAGCACCTGTTACAAGTACTGACTTTTGACGATCTGGCATTTTACATTCTCTAAGTTAAAATTGTCTTCTAATATCAATTCGATTTGATAATTGAAGGTAGTTTATTAATTAAATGAGTGATCACACCGAGGCTTGCTACACCTTCAATAATCGCATTGAATGTGATTTTTTCGTGTGCTGCAATTTTATAGATTAGTGTTAACACTATCATAACTAGTTTCCATTAAGAATGCCTCTATTTAGTTCCGTAATTCATCTTTCCAGTATAAAATAAAATGTGTATCGATCTTTAAATCAGAAAAGTGCCTTAAAGAATGCACTACCAAGTAAACCGCCCTCTACATCAATATGCTTTATCAAGCATTTCTTACATGTATTCAATATTTGCAGCATATTACTAAGGATTTGGATTGATATGATAAAGTGGTGATAGGATACCAATTATAAACAATTATTCTTGCAACCCATTTTGGCAACTTTTTTTTTTGTCTCTTTCTTTACGAATAACCATGACATGTACTACTAAAGATAGTTCTTGCGGCGAGGAGAGTACAGCAGTTCCCAATACCTCAAATATTTCTAGCAATGAAATATTAACTAATTTGGAAATTGAAAGCTCCTCAGCAACCATAACTGATCCATCTATTAACGTTTCAAATGATTTTAAGTTCACAAATCGTACTCCTGGTACTTTATTTAACCATTCAAGACAAAATTCAAATTTGATTAGTTATAAAAGCTCAGAGAAATATCATATGTATCAAAATTGTATGCTGGTAGATACTTCAGCAAACCATGGTGATGGTGCGTTGCATAAGAAAGAATTGAATAAAAATGACAACAATCTCACTGAAATAAAAGGTTTAAGTACGGATGGTAATGATACGAACCATATTATTGGAGAAGAAAGGGTACAAGATGAAATGGATAAGAGTATTACTACTTCTACCTACAGCCCTAGTGTCTCCACATCTCTAGTTAAGTTCGGGTCATTAGATACCTTTCGCTCTACGAAAGGTACTAAGATGGGTATGTCCAGTTCATATTTCATACTTTTTAATGAATTGGAAAACAAATGTAACGAATTAGAGAATAAACTAATAAGCCAAAATAAAGAAATAAGTATAAAGAACACTGAATTATCCATTAACAAAGATAAAGTGCGTAATGTTGCAAAAATGACAGAAAACTTGAAAAGCTCGATGCATATACTACAAGAAAATTTGGATTTGGTACAAAATGAAAAAATGAAATATACTAAAACATTTAAACTCTTGTGGGACGAAAACATAACTATAAAGAATAGAATACGTTGTCTTAAAAGTGAGATAAGTGAATCAATAAAAAAGATCGATTCATATAAATCAAAGTACAATAAATTCAAATTCAGACTTGAAAGTCAAAATCTTAGAATCATCAGTTTGAAAGGCACGGTAGATGAATTATCAGGTAACTTGTCAGAAGAAAAGTTGAAAACTTCCTCTTTGATTCAGGAGATTAGTCAAATAAATCAGAGTCACAGCGAGCACATGACTCTGTTGCAGAACCAATTGCAAAATATGTTGTCAAGCAAACTTAACGGTTCTGTGCCTTCCTTGATTAAATATGAGAATAGCTTGATACAAGAATCACTCTCAAATATTAGCAAAGATATCCAGGAAAAGTTAAACATTAATTATTCTCTGTTGAAAAATGATTTTGAAAAATGCGACGATTTTAGCTTTACGAAGTTTGAAAATAACTTCCAGACATTGTCTTCACAATTATCTTCGATAAGTGATAATATTTCAGGAAGACTAGATCCAATTATTCTGCAAATAGATAATCGAGACAAATCATTCTTTTCTAATTTGAAGGATGAAATTTTGATACCAAATTTTGCAGCCATTTTAAACAAGAGCGATTCATACTTCACTAAGATTGAGAACAACTTGAATAATGTCAATAAAGCTATATATCAAAAAATGAACATAGAAAAGGACTACGAAGACAAATTCTCTAAAATAGAGTTTCACTTAAACGACGTGACCAATTCTAGGGAGGAATATATGGATAAGTATCAAAGGTTACAAACTGAAAATGATAAACTTCTCAAGAAACTATCTATTCTTGAAAGACTAAACTTCGAATCTTCACAAAAATTGACACACGCAAATGAGTCATTAGTATCACTTCGATGTAATTTGGAAGATTCAAGGTCTGAAATACAGAACCTAAAGCTGCAATCGCAAATGGAAAAGGAAGCGTACTGTAAAAATTATGAGTCCCAAATTCAGTCTTATAAACAACTTAGTTCAATTACTATGGATGAAAAATCGAGGATGAAAAGTGAAGCTAACAATTTATTGATCAAGGTTGCAGAATTAGAAAAGTACAAATTAGATTTTGACAAAATTCTGACTAAAAATCATTCCCTTCTACTTGAAATAGAGCATTCCACTAATGACTTGAAGAAATGTCATGAAGATAAGCAATTGCTTAAAAATGAGATGCTTATCCAACAGTCCAAATTTATTGAAAAAATAAATTATTTAAGTAAAGAATTAGCTACACTCAAAGATATTCTGGAGAAATTAGAAGAGCATAAGGCCAAACTCAAGGATAATGAAGAGACTTTGGCAATGGAAAAACATAGTAATTCAGCAGAAAAAACCAAGTCGTTATCACTCGAGAATAAAGTAAGTGAATTAGAAAAAACTGTCAAAGAAATCACAAGGAAAAGAAAGATAGAAGAAACCAAATTTAGTAATAATTCTATTGCTTTGAAAGACATGTACGAGGATAGTAAGAAAAAGTTAATAGTTGAAAAGCTTAAAATAAACAAAATGGAAGAATTTGAGAAAGAAAGAGCAAAAGAAATTGCTGATTTGAAACAAAAATACCAACACCAATTGGAACTTTATGATGAAATTGTTGATGTAAATAAGCAGACATGCTTAAATCTTGAGAACCAATTGAACGAGTCAGAGAAAAATTGTACATCTTTAAGAACGGAGAAGGTGGAATTAAATTTTAAAATTAATGAGTTGCAATCTCAGCTTCTAAAAATCAATCAAAACAATACTAAGAAAAGAGAATTCATACATGCTGAAGAATTTCCCTTGGACGAATATTCATTTGACAACATAAATAGCTCAGTACTGGAAACAAAAAGGAATAAACCCAATAACCGAAGGCAAAAACGAAAATAGCAATATTTCTTTTCATGCCCCATTTCATGTAATTGCTTCATATATATCATGATTATTTATTCAATTCATCTATTAATTTGTCGTTATAAAAATAATGCATAAATTTAACGGGTTTTGCTTGGTTAGGTCTTTCAACGTGTAGCACAGGAACATCATAACAATACACATCGAACCATTTAGAATTTTCAGGTTTCATAATATCGATCGTTTCTAACGATATATCCTTATCTTTCAAAGTATCATCTTTCAAAGTATCATGTAAAATATTCTTTGCATTAGTGCAAAGCATGCAAGTGTCCTTGGTAAAGAATGTTAAAGAAGTCTTCAGACTCCGTGAAGTTGATGAAAATGCTCTAGCATGGGAGATACTGAAGAGCCTCAGGGCCTTAGAAATGTGTATCATTCTTATTGATCAACAATTGTTAAGTTGACTTATTGTACTTTTACTCTTATTGCTCACCTGATTGAAAAAAAAATTGATTTCGCCCAGGATCGAACTGGGGACGTTCTGCGTGTTAAGCAGATGCCATAACCAACTAGACCACGAAACCAACCTATAAGAGTCCTTTAATATTTTCAACATTCTATTATTTGCGATTGTATGTTATACCAAGCACATTGTTTTCGGGACAAATTATTATGAACATTGAACAATCTATATGCCACATATCATGAGTCCATTAACCATTGCTATGCTTTGTTAAAATATTGTAATAATTCACAATAAACAAATTGTTGATCGACTTTTAATTAAGAAATTTGCCGATGTCTTGTATACGGTGTGGGGCAGCACCACAATGCTGCATGCGTCTATTACCAGTGAAATAAAAAACACCGTTTAATATGCATCAGTTGAAAGATTACTAAAAGAAAACCTAAATCCGTCACCCGGTGCTCAAAATTAGCCTGATGATGGGAATAACTTGTTCGATGTCATCCTAGATTTCTATATATATATATATATATCGAAGGTTCTTCTCCACAAAATATCGACTACTGTCCAATAGAATATTTTTTTAATTGAAAAATATTAGTATAAAATGTCAGATTCAACCACTCCTATAGAAGAGACTCCCATTTCTCAAGTTCGTTATTCCGGTAAACGTAATGAATATATTATACTTGGTAAAAAGAAATATGCTAGAAATGAATTGATGACAGCTTTTGGGGGTACATTAAATCCTGGATTAAGTCCATACCCAGTCCACTCTTTTGCTAATCCTGCGCCTTTAGGTCTAGCAGCTTTCGCGTTCACTACGTTTGTTTTATCGTTATTTAACTCACAGGCCATGGGTATTACCGTTCCTAATGTGGTCGTAGGTTCTGCTTGTTTTTATGGTGGTGCAGTTCAATTCTTAACTGGCATGTGGGAACTTCTTTTAGGAAATACCTTTGGTGCAACGGCTTTGACTTCATATGGTGCATTCTGGTTATCATATGCCTCCATATTTATTGAAAGCTTTGGAATTACTGCTGCTTATGAAGATGAAAAAATGCTTAAAAATGCTATTGGATTCTTTCTTATTGGATGGGCCATGTTCACGTTCATGCTTTGTTTAGCTACTATGAAATCCACATTGGCCTTTTTCTCGTTATTTTTCTTCTTAACAATTACATTCGTATTATTAGCAAGTGGAGAATTCAGTGGTAATGTAAGCGTTTCAAGAGCTGGCGGTGTTTTCGGAATTATAACAGCTTTCATTGCATGGTACAATGCATTTGCCGGTGTTTCTAATAAACAAAACTCTTATATTACATGTTATCCAATTCCACTCACTAGGAATAAGGATTAGATAACTCTGGGCAAAGCCTAATTATTTATTCATATTTATTCATATTTATTCATATTTATTCATATATTTATTTATTAGTGCCATTACGATCGTTTTTGCCATTTATGCAATATACTTGTATGATTTCGATTGCAAATTATGTATTATGTAATTTAATAAAACCACGACTGTACTCACTCATGTAGTTATAATGTTATTCTTCGCTTTTCTATTCACAACAAGTAGAGACATAAAAGAAATTGGTCTATATTGAACAATGAAACTAGCTTGTACAATAATAATATCATTCTTTTTGATATTAGTTCAAGGAGCTGGAGTTTTACAAGTAAATGATCAAAATTTTAAAGATGTTGTAATCAGTTCGGGAAAGTATACTTTAGTGAAATTTTATGCTGATTGGTGCCGCCATTGCAAAAACATGTTACCTGCGTATGAAGAAGTAAGTGAATTATTTGCAAATGAAGAAAATGTACAAATTGTTAAAATTAATGGTGATAAGGATGGTCGTAAAATGAGCAAAAAGTACAATATTGAAGGATTTCCAACGGTGATGTTGTTTCACGAAAATGATGAGCCCATAGAATTCAACGGAGCTAGAGATGCAGAGTCAATGAGTAACTTTGTCCAACAGATAGCAAATATACGGTTGGATAAGTCAGACAGTTCGCAAAAGCCTGATGGCAATGAAGAGGAATCACACGTATTGGAGTTAAACGATTTAAATTTTCAAGAAAAGGTACTCGATAACGAAAAGCTGACTTCTCTTGTAGCATTCACCGCCCTGTGGTGTGGTCACTGTAAAACATTGCAACCAATATGGGAAAAGTTGGCGAATGAGATTTATGCGAACGACGATAAAATAATAATCGGTAAAGTAATCACTGACATTAACCCAGCCGATAAGTTGATGTCGCAATTTGGCATCACATCTTTTCCAACTATCTTGTACTTCGATTCAAGTAAAATAGATGAAGATGGGTTAAGAAGGCCTGTTATGTTCTATGGTGATAGATCTCTTGAACTGTTTGTTTCTTTTATTAACGAGAATGCTGGATTGCATCGTGGCACAAGTGGTGAGTTGTTGGAAACTGCTGGCAAAATAAAGAAGTTGGATGAATTAATCAAAGATAAATTGCCAAAAGGTGCCGGGAGTGACATTGGATTGGAGCTCTTACGGGAATTAAATAAAATCATTACATTGAGTACAAGTCTGGTCGTTAACAAGGGAGGTTTGGTATCTTCTTCTGATGATTTATCTATGGGAAATTATTACAAGAAATTGATAAACAAAATAATTAACGGAGAAACTGAATTTTTCGAAAGGGAAGTTAATCGTCTTACAAAAATGCTTCAAAACAATAAGCAAAGCTTACAAAACCAAACTATTGATTCGATCCAAAAAAGATTAAATGTACTAAATGTATTCACCAACTATTAAATAGTGAATGAAGTTATAGAGATATCGCATATGGCTAGTATATCAGATAAAGTTTTCTAGGCGATATATTGCAAATCTAGTAATTCAAGTAAATAAATATATATCGTACAAATAATTAATGTAATATATCGTTCAGTTTAAGCGAACTTACCATTCAATGGGGACAAATTTCTGAATTATCCTCACCTTGTCTGGCCACACCTTTCCGTCAGCTAAAATACATTCGTCTATAATTGGTTTAACATTCTGTGGTCTGCATCTAGCTAACCAGATATTCTTACCTGTCTTAGAATACATCAACACGTTAGCAGCGTATTTATGCCCACCTACGTGATTGATATAAGCTACCTTGACCCCATCTGGTCTATGATCACTGACGTCCCTGTACAATCCAAGATCTCTTAAATAAATCTCCATTTCACGCTTCATCAATGGTGCAGTTACACCACATCTCTTATCTCTTGTCCTGTGAGAACACAAGAAGATATACGACTGGTAACCATCAGCTTGTATCGTTACGTCATCAAAATTATCAACCTTCGATGGCGGAGCCAACTTCTTATCCCTACATTCTATAAGTTTTGGCATCACCACGTCAAGCAATTGGCCTACTTCCTTCGCTGTAACATTCTTGATCCAAATAAAGAATGGTAAAATCAAAATATCCCCCCTTTTTTCCAGGATGTAATCTTCGTTGGTATCTAACTCTTCCGATCCCAAAGACGACATGGTTACCTTGATAGTTGATGATTCTCCCAACTCAGGATATTTACTATTTGACTTTTCTGCCCAATGAACGACTGCCTTTCCCACTGTACCGCTACCCAGGAATGCATCGTGCGGCCAGTCCGACTTACCACTAGCAACAACAATATGCAACCCGTATTCCTTTGTAGAATTCCATAATTGATCTTTCTCCTCCACCGAAACCGAAGAAGGGAACTTTGAGTGGCACGAACCACAATCAAAAGAACAATCTGAGGTTGAAAACCCTTTCTTTTCGATCTCTTCCTCTATATTAACGTCATTCCCGCCACCGAAGAGTTTACCTATTAATCTCATTCCAAAATTATATAAAGCGATCCAGTCTATACTAAGTAAACAAACTATAATTCTTTATCTTCCTGATCTGTACATATATATATATAAACTTACCCACCACACTTTTTTTTTCGGTCCGGTCCGATCGTAATCCACTAAACGATTTCTTTTACTAATTCTGATAAACTAGATAAAAATCAGAAAATATTTAGTCATACTAATTATGGCCCTACACGACCTGAAAATTGCAATCTGTTGTTTCTTTTGGGATGAATCCACAAAAAGAGTTCTTGGTATACAACTCCAGCGTCCAATATACAAAAGGACATATTATAGAGAGAAGATACATATAGGGTATTGCATAAAAGTTCATATTTAATTTATTGGAGTTATAAAATTGCTAAGATTATACAAAATATCTTCGACTGGAAAGATTCTTGCTAACTGATTGCATGTCACCACAATAGAATACGTTTACAATCTAGGAAATAATAGAGAATAATAAAGATAGAAATCAGATATCTATATGATTCAGTACGATTTGGCACATACTAGCAGCAACAACTTTAGAGATAAAAATTATGATTTATACCGAATCAGACAGACGCCCCGTAAATTGATGACGAACAGTACTATTTCATTAAAGAGTGAAGGTTCACCCAATTTGAATGCGGACGGGATGTCGCATATATCCAACGAAGACAGCAATATTGTTATTGCTATGACTGACGATAAAATAGAGAATATTGAGGGTAGGGGCGAGAATGAGCATGGCAAAAGTAGCGGTAGTCATAGAGTGACAAATAAGAGCCAAGATAATAGACCCAATCATTGCGATTCATCGACTCCTACTTCTTTCAAGGCTTCCCATTCTGAAGTATCTGATTCGACCGATGATACGTCTCCATCCCCAAATGACGAGAACAGGACTATAAAACCAGCCAGCAAGGCTACTACAACAAACCTTGAAAACAATAAAGTACCGGTTGAATTGATTGATGATCGTAAAGAGTCGATTATTATTGAGAAATTGCAGCCAGCTGATGTCGATCCTTTGGAACTGGTAGACCCAAAGATTCTGACAAACAGTGGTGTCAAAAGAGGTACGACCAATATTACCTCGGAAAAATTATTACACAGTACTCTTGGAGTTGATCCCGTATCATATAATAACGGTAGAAGACATACAACACCTCACAATTCCACCATCTTAAACGATTCGGCTGATTTAACCTTCCGCCATTCTTTAGATAAGTCAACATCTCGACCTATAGCTAGAAGCACGTTTCCATCTTATAACAAAAGACAAGCTGGAAGCACAGATACGGTTGGACATACATATGCACATGACCCAACTAGCTCAGAGATAAATAGAATGAAGAATTCCCTTCTTGTACAAAGAAATATGAAGAAGAAAAGAAATATATTAGAAGATGAAAGAGTGCTTGTTGGAAATAAAATCAGTGAGGGGCATGAGAATTTTGTGATGGCATACAATATGTTGACCGGTATTAGAGTTGCAGTTTCTCGCTGCTCAGGAATTATGAAAAATGTGGATGATCAAGACTTCAGAACAACGAAGAAGTTGTCATTCAATATGGATGGAAGTGAATTGACTCCTTCTTCAAAATATGATTTTAAATTCAAAGATTACTGCCCCGAAGTATTTAGGAGTTTAAGGTCTATGTTCGGAATAGATCCAGCTGACTACCTTATCTCAGTAACCGGAAAATATATTTTATCTGAGTTAGGTTCGCCCGGTAAAAGTGGATCTTTTTTTTATTATTCAAGAGATTATAGATTTATCATTAAAACAATTCATCATGGGGAACACAAACAATTAAGAAGAATATTGAAGGATTATTATAAACATGTAAAGGAGAATCCAAATACCTTGATATCTCAATTTTATGGGTTGCATAGAGTCAAAATGCCGTTTAATAAAAGTGGTATAAAAAAAGTACATTTCATAGTAATGAATAACTTGTTTCCTTCTCAAAGAGATATTCATATAAAGTATGATCTAAAGGGATCAACGTGGGGAAGAAAATTCGAAGTGCCTGAGAATGTGAAGGACTTGTCGAACTTTACTCTTAAAGATCTTAACTGGCTTGAGCGAAAAGATAAAATCAAATTTGGCCCCGAAAAGAGAAAATTATTTTTCGAACAGCTCGAAAAAGATGTCAAGTTATTGCAAAAGATCAATGTGATGGATTATTCGCTCTTATTAGGAATTCATGATGTTAAGACGGGAAACAACACCGAAACCATTCAAAGATTGTCTATTTTCGACCCAAAGTCGACAGATAAATATGATTTGATAAATACAAATCCTAGAGATATTGATATTGCAAACGATCTTCCGAATAATACATATCCAGGAAGATTGAAATATATATTTTATGGGCATGATGGTGGTATTAGGGCTACAAATGAATTGAACGAACCTTTAGGCGAGATTTACTATTTGGGTATTATTGATTGCTTAACTAATTATTCTATTAAAAAGAGATTAGAAACTTTGTGGAGATCAATAGGCCATACACGAAGTACTATATCGGCTGTACCAGCTAAAGAGTATGGAGATAGATTTTTGAAATTTATTAAGGACGGCACAACAAACATCAAAACAAAAATAAAATAGTCTTACACCTTACAAAGTTGAAATCTAACCTTTAGCTTTAACTTATGCATTATTTATACTGATTTATAAAAGTAAGCATTTGCTATTTTGTGAATTTATTTCAATATATTTATTAGTATTATTATTTCTTGTAGTCTGTATCTTAGGTTGTTTAATAATGAGTCTGAGTGAGTCATAAACCTGACCTCACCAATATTGAAGGGCCGACACTAGTAGCTACGCCAGATATAGTTCAGATCTTATAATCAACCATATATGTCCAAAGTGTCGATGCATGTCAGAAAATACCTAATCATTTTATTGATCTATTTGATAATCTATTTTTTTTTTCTGTTCTATTATTTCTATAAAAGGCTTTTATTTGAAACTACCATCAGCATACAATAGTATGTCAAAAAAAATAGTTTCTTCTATGGGCGAAGTCTTTAACGGTTGTGTTTCCATCTGTATTTATATCCTAAGTTCCTAATAACTATTGTTGCCATTGTAATTGCATGTCGTACAGCCTTTTACAGCTGCACCCACCATACCACCCAAGAAGGCTGCACAAAATGTTAAAAGAATAATGCCAAACGATATTTGAAATATGTATTTATTAATCGTCAGTTTTTGATCCTCGTAGGACGGTTCACTACGAGATATGGTCCTTAATAAAAAATTGGACCTATCTTGGTCAAGAGGGTAATCATCTGACATCAAGCGCAAGTACGATATTAGAGTAATTACGAGCAATTAAAATGTCTAATTCAACGATATTTTTGTTGAAATTGAAACGAATTCTTAAATGCCCCATTGTAGGCTGATTTAAAAATCAAAAAAAAAAGACAAATGCTCTAGGAGGGGTTTGAACCCACGACCGTCGCGTTCCTCACACGACCGTGACTTATGGTATAACCAAATCGTCGTAATACGGCTATAAGCACGAAGCGCTAACCTCTGCGCCACTAGAGCACCTGCTGACAAAAATCGGAAACATTAGAGATCATAAGAGAATATATCAAAGCTAAATGCTAGAAATTTATCATATAATTTAATTAACTATATATATTCATGAAAAGCTCCTTTTTTCATCCTTAACATAAATAAAGGCTATAAAGAGATTAATACTTACTTCTTATGTATAATTAATTAATCGTTGTTTGAAAGATAATTTCGGGCTTTTACCATAATTGAGCATAAATTTTGAGACCTTAGAAAACAATTTAAACCTGAAGAGCTTACATTAGTATCAATAAATATGAAAGCAAATAAAGCGATGGCTTCAAAACAGCTACAATTTATCAGGTCATTGATCATCTCACAACCTCCAACAGTAGCATTGCCAAATCAATCTAGCAATACTTCGAAGATTGAAAATATTCAAGGTAATGAATTACCAAACCAGAGAACTTTAAATGACCCAGAGTTTCAGAGTTTGGGCCAGCCTGCATCTGTTTTAGCTATCAATTCACCTCCTTCCGTACCTATTTACATCAGGAAGAACTCTTTGTTGTCGATATATGGAATTGATAATTCGTTTATGAAGTCAATAAAGGGCCTGGTAGAGTTCATAAACCCGCTTAAGAATTTTATATATGGAGGTTACGTTTCAAAGTATCAAAAGATCGTGTCTACCGTGCCGTTCTCTTTATTGGTATCCTCGAGCTCAAAGAATTTATGGAGAACTAATAAGAATAAATCGTTTGCTACGTTGTTATTGGATGGAACGAATGATTGGGCAGTTTTAAATAATACTGCATTACAAGCTTACACTGGCGGTACATTGAACGTTTCAATGTTCAGAATTCCAAAGAATATCAGTAAAAGCTTAGCGAATTCATTGAAGGTAACAAATGCAACTGAAACTGGTTTATTCAGATGGAATAATTTAGGTTATGCCTTTCTAACGGGAAGAGGTCAAGTAGGATTGGTTGGTAACGGTGCTATTTATAATATTAATTTAAAGGAAAACGAAGAAGTTTTAATTAATAGAAAAAATTTGCTAAGTATCAGTGTTAATGGACCCTATGATTTGCAGAATTGTATTATTAAGTACTCTTTTCCAGTATCGAAACCGATTATAGATACCGCTATATCTCAAAAAGAAGTTCCAGTTCAATTAAACAAAGATGAAATCACCCCATCTAGCAAGTTCACCTATTATTGGGATATCTTCAAAGGATACTCACGTCGTATAAGTAATCTTTTCAGAAGATCTAAAAACTCCACTTACAATTTCTTAGTAGGAAATGAAGACTTCGTAAGGGTCATTGGTCCTAGAAACTTATTATTACAATCTAACAGCGCAAGCTTGCATTCCAGGTCATCTAACGAGTTCTCTACGCCTAATATACTGAATATTAAGGCCAATATAGAACAAAAATCCTCTGATTTTTTAAATTATGTTACTATTGAACCAGGTAAAGGCGCAGTTTTCAAGAGTACACCGAACTTTAAGGAATCCGTCCAGAAGATCGAAAAGTCTCTGTAAATAAGAACCATCAATTAAGTAATGCAAGCTTAAAATGAAATATATATACGCAGCTTTCCTGATTAAGAATAGATTAAAGCGACGAGTAAATTTATAAACCTATATTATTTAATTATTTTTGTTTTGGTTGTCGAAATAAATCATTAATTGCTTCTAAATTCACTTTGGGGCCCTCTAATTCAATATTAACCTGTTGCGTAACAGCATCAGGTTGTTTTCTATATTCCTCGATATTTGATTGAATCTCACTGGGTCCCGGTAATGTACCACTAAACTGAAATTGGTTGCCATTCAGCGATGTTATAGGAGGCAATTCAACCTTAATCTCTCCTAATTTGTTCAGCTTATTGATTCTGGGCTCAATAGGAGGGAGCTTTACCTTTTCTATTTTTGTATTTGTAGTGTCTTCATCGTGAATCCTAGCATTATTAGTACTCAAGAGCTTAAACCCATCATTATCATATAATTGAGATTTTGATGGATATTGAAAGTAATGAACATGAGGTTGTTTAGAATATGGCTCTTTTTCTGCTCGACTACTATCTACAGACTTGCTCATATTGTCAATCTTTTGATCCGAAGCAGCACTCATTTTTGCGTTAGCTCCAATACTGCTCACATACGGTAAGTCCAGTGACAATTGTGTGCTCCTCGAACTAGTATTAGTGAAAACATTCGAAGAATACGAACTTGAAGATACATTCGTGTAATTTAGACCAGTACTGTTATTATTATTGATATTGGAGTTTGATGAATTGGAAATTGGTGATATAGAAGGCGGTGTCGAACTATACCTGTCTAGGCTAGAATTAAGTTCTGATCCAGAAAACGATTGCGAGCCTAAATTATCCGGTAATTTATCTCTCATTACACAATTTTGCATTTTGATTAATGGCTCTGATTCTCTAGGAAATTCATTGACCATTTGTTTGATAATATCATCCTTGGCGTTTATGTTGCAGTTTTTAGAATTCTTAATTTTTTCAGAGTCGAAGCTTTTTTCCTCATCGAAATTAGAATCTCCGCGGGGCTTATCAGTTTCATGTCTTATCGGAATAGGGTCCGTTGGGGTTATTGCATGCTGAAATAGTTTATGTCTTCTATGTACATTCATCTGGTTCAGGTTCCTTGACTGAGTAACTTTCCTCTTCAATATTTTCAATCTTTCATTCGGTAAAAATGATGACATTTCACTATTCTGGCTACTTGAAACCAATACATCATCACTACGGGATTTAGGTAGACCACCATCATTGGCACCTAGTGTATCAGAGTCACCCTGTGGAGGAAGCGATTTGCTGAGAATTACATTATTATCCCCCAGAGTGGCTTGTTTTGGTATATTAGTCGAATATTTTGATATCACTTTATTAAAAGCATTGAACAAATCACTCCATTTGAATACTTTGAGGTCCTTTTCGATGTTTCGCGGTCTTGGATCCTCCATATTCATTAATACATTAAAAAAACGTTGGCAAGACCTATTAGTACGAGATACGGTGTAAGGCTTTAAAGACTGCAAATTCCTCCGTATTCTATTTTTCTCCTCTATGGTAAAGCTTTGTTCAACCAAGTACTCCAAGATTAATATGATATCAACTGATGTTGCAATATGCGTATTTTTCTCTCTCCAGAATATGCATGAAATTATTGGTTGCTCGTGTGTAAAGTCTTGCTTTCTGACAGCTTCAAAAGTAACCCAATAATCCGTTGGTGTTTCCCTCCTGAACTTGAAGCGTACCAATCTCCTCTCATCGTTTATCTCTACTTGGTTCCAGTCCTTCGTCATGGACATTAAATCATCCTCAAGTAAAAGTTTTACGGGACTGACTGCCAGACTCATGTTATGTCTCACATAATTGGGATGCAATGATGAAATTCTAACCAACCTCGGTATTTGCTCGTCTTCGCCAAAACCGTTCTTGCTGCCGTTCTGATCTGAAAGTGATTTAGCATTCTCCTCCGTATTCTCAGCCATACTTATGCTGTTTTGGCTACGTTGATGTACTTGCTGAAAATCCTCGCGTCTTCTGTATAATTATCGTTGAGGGTGATCTACTTTTCTTCTGATTTCAAATAATAATCAATACCTAATACAACTTATCATTTATTAGTCTTTATCCTTTATTTCAACGCCTATTTTTACGGAATGCACCTCTAAAGATCAATATTATATATATGTTTACACTTGTGGCAAGTATTCTTTTAACGATGACGAAAACTTGACCAAAATGGATCACCCAAGATAGAATTTTCTAAAGGTTTTATACAGACCCATATACAGTTAGCCACTTTAGCCACAGCAAACCAATTAAAAAACTTCGCTTGCTGATACGTATGATTACGTAATATGCCCGATTGGCTTTTGTGACGGCCTTGATGTGCGTCTTCTGTAGTAGGGCAGACCAAACTGCCTGTGTAAGTAGCTCTAATCATGTGATGGAAACAGAGGAAAGGTTCTACGCGCAATAACGAAAATTCCACTAAGAAATTATGCATTTGATTATATAATAGTCGATTAAAAGCATCGTTCCATACGTGAATACTTAGTAAGTTAATATATCTATCATGATGTTGATAATACTGACTAAAACTTCAACAGCAACTAAAACTACGACAATGAATTCTAAATTTTCTTCATGCGAGTGGCCCAATTGTTCTTTCAACATCTGCAATAAATCGGAAATGACTTCGAGCCGCTGGTTCAAGAGTTCGACTCTCTGGTTAATTTCAAGATAGCCTCTAGTGGCCTGGTAAATTGGTTCTAGGTGAGGCTCGGCCCACATTAACTCAGGGGAGTCCAATACGGAACCATGCAAGTTGATGTTAATACGAAGAATGAAGAGCTCGCCGATAGATTTCATTATTTCGTCCTTTGTCATTTCGACCTTACCGGTTTGGGCGATCTGCTGGGGAATATCTTCCGTATCTTCGATTGTGTTGTCAACCAATTCTTCGAACAAAGATATTTTGACTGATTGTGCTAGCGCATGCGAGATTGAGAGCTTCAACATGTAGTTTGAGTCGTCCCTGATGGTGATGAAGTCGTTGTAGATACGAGGCTGGTATGACTTTGTGATGTAGTAGTTGAATTCTTCGACCTGAATATCTTCTGCCGATAATTTTTCGCTTTCGAACTTGGCCAAGTCCTCCAAGAATGCTGCTTCTTCTTTCGGGGTGTATCCCCACATGATGATGACTCCGTACTCAAAGATGAATATATCGTTTCTCTTACCTATGTCAATTTCACCCCCTTCATCTGCCAACCTTATAAAATGATGCTGGTCGTCTTGACTGACATGCTCGCTTCGCCAATCCTTATACGTAAACGGCGTATACAAGCATTCGTCAAATAATTTAGGGTTTGTGTTGTGTATACGTTTTCGATCCTTCAACCACCTCAATAAATCCTTCATTTTATACGACCCACAAGTACAATACGCTGTAACACGCGGCAATAGATCTCGCTGCAGTTTCCCCAATGTTTCAGCATCCTTACGGGCCGGTGTGTCCTTTATCCTGGTAACCTGTGAGTAAACTTCCTCATCATTCTCTTCAACTAAATTGGGTGGATCTTCTGGTAATAATTTCAATTTCTGTGTCGTTCTGCTTGTCCTCTGAAGTCCAATTTTTGGTGATTGATTTATCTTGGAGATGGATCTATTTGCTTGCAGATTCTTACTTACCACGGACTGGGCAGAATCATTTCGTTGTGGATCCTGTTCCGGAAGTTTTATAGGATTCTCTGGAATACGATTGGTCAACAATGGTATTGTATCATCTTGATCACTAGACATTATGCTTCTATAACTGTCTCAGCTTATTTAAGACATCCATAATGAAAGGGCCTATATCCTTTAGAAATGTATTTTTTGTGTTACTGAGTGGTTATGTAGCCCGCGGTTTGTGAAAGTGCAACTTTTTTTTAGATGAGCTAAATAAACTAGAGATGAGAAGATAATACTATAAGTAAACAGAAATCTAAAAACTCTTAATGGTGAAGGCATCTAACGGGAAGACAACCCAGTCATCTAGAAGACATGCATTCTCTTCTTTCCGTGAAAGAATTGACTCTATTAAAATAGAGCCAAATTTAAGCTTGAATAAGAGAGCTCATGATTATGTTGATTCATCCCATTTCCTAGCCACTTTAGAACACTGGAAAGAAGTAAATATAAGTGGTAACTTCACAGAATTCTTAGACAAAGTTGAAAATATTTGTCAAACATTGCCCCAAATTTTACATCATCAAGTTACTATATTTGATGCATTATACACTCATATTGAAATAAACGATATTAATTCGATTCAGCCTTTATTGGAATGCTTATCACAATTTATTCACGATTTAGGACCCGATTTCATGCCATATTATGATAGAACCTTGACATTACTTACGAATCTTGCATTATCAACCAACCCTAATGATTCTCAGAATAATAGAAATTCGTCTAATGTTTTAGAATGGTGCTTCAGCAGTTTAGCATTTGCATTTAAATATCTTTCTAAAACTTTGGTAGAGGATTTGTTGCCAACATTTAAAATATTGATTCCTTTATTACAACTAAACAAGAAAACATATATTTCAAGATTCTGCGCTGAAGCTTTATCATTTTTGATCAGAAAGCTGAAGGTTGATAGTTTAACCTCAGTAATTGAATATTCCTTCAATCAACAAAGTGAAATTATTCATGAAAATGGCTCTTATTGCGAATCATTAGTTGTTTTGTATTCAGAGTCTATGAAGAATACCAAAGGTTCCTTTCATTCTAAATCCACTAACATATTATCTAAATTAATTGAAAATTCGTTGTCGAATAAATCATCTGAAGCAAAATTTATTTCAATAGTTTGTGATATTTTATTAGACGTTGTTAATCATGGTACAATAGAGAGCTGTGATAAATTTTACAAACTAGTTACGATCTATTTAACTCAAGTTTTGAATGAGTCCACTATTAGTGATACTCTAGCAATATCGATTGCACAGATTCTATCTACATTGTCATTTGCTGAATCTGGGAAAAAAATATCTTCCTGGTCTCCGATTTTATCGACTTCTGATTTGTTGATAAAGAGAGTCACCTCCAAAACTTTAACTGTCAATCAATTTTCAAATGCTTTCTTTGATTCTTTGACTTACTTGCTTATTATTATTATCCGTAATTGTGAAATACAAGAGTTAACTAAGTATTACAAAACCTTTTTCGAAACTATGATAGAGTTGAATAAGGGTCAACACTTTTTGAGTTTTGCAGAAGCAAATTTGGAAATATCTACGACTAAAGTTCTTAACTTCGGCATTGCTAAATATATTCAAGACTTTATTAATTCAATTGCATATAACGATTCCGAAGTTCAAAAATTGGGATTCTTCTTATCGAGGCTTTCCAAAAAGGAGTTTTATGGAATTGATTTAAGTATTCCGCAGCATATGCAAGTACATATTATCAGCCAATTACGGGATAGCTATCAAAAGATATCGAGGGCAGAAGATTTGCCAGAAATATATTGGAAGCTTTTAATCTTAAAATATTGTGGAAGATCAAGTGCATCAGAGAGTCAAACTTTGATAATGTTATTGAGACAGTTATGCGACAAGCACTTTAGTTTTGATTCAAAATTTTCTCATGATGTAGCAGGGTGCATAGTTGATGCGTTGTCTCTGTTATTAAGAGAAAATGAAGATAATGAGATTGCTTTAAATGTATTTAAGCTAATCATTTCCAATTTCAAAAACTTAAGTGAATCGTCTGTTTTTATTTTATCAGTTAAAAATTTTATCAGCTGTTGCTCCTCAATTATTTCTCCTTTAATTAAAGACAACTATGATTCCTTGGTTTCCCATTTAGCAGTTAACATGTCTTTTCCGAGTCATGAATCTCGCTACAATGCAATTCTCTTGCTCATTGAAGTTCATGAAGTCTTGAAGATAGAAATATCTCCGATAATTCCCCAAATTAGATTAATTGAAGAAATTCCATTAACGTTGAATACTGGAAGAGATATTGAATTAAGAGTTCGTAATTTAGCACTTGAATTCAAACTGTTGGATAACCCCAATGATTTAGAATGTAACCTTATTTCTAGATTTATGTTTGGTTTATTAACAAACAAGTTTCAGCCTTGTTGGACTTCTGTTTTTGAAGCTTTGCCCTACTTGGTTGATAAGTGCTCATCATCTATATGGTTATTAGCATATCAATTGATTAAAATGAATTTTGGTGAACAAAATACCACATATTATGACTTTGAATCTTCTGCATTCGAGGAAGAAAATCTTCTATTGAATTGGCAAGTAAGAAACCCAAGGCTAAGAGGAAATTTTTTATTCGTGGATGGAAACTTTCTTAGTAAATATCATCATATTAGAAGTCTGATTTTGGATTACGCTGAAAGCTCAAGAGCGGACAACACTTATAGCTCCATATTAAGATCCCATGCTATTCATGCATTGAGCTCGGTTCCATCAATTGCGGAAAGTCATTCTGATAAGTTGGTACCAATAGTTTTGCATGAAACCGATGATGAAGATAATGATGATTCTAACGAAGATAGTAGTGAGAGTGACTATATCAATCAAAACTCATGGACCTTAAAAGATCGAAATGACTTAGTTTGCTTGTTTACCAAATTCAATAGTTTGAAAAAGGTTTATAAAGCAGACTTATTGTATGAGCATATGCTCAAGTTATTGTGCAATAAACAAACCCGGGTACAAAAGATGGCGTTAGATGTTATCCTTCATTGGAAGATCGGATCTGTAAATAAGTATAAGGACAACTTAAAAAACTTGTTAGATGATACTATATTTCGCGATGAACTTTCTAAATTCATTTCCAACAGTTCTGCTTCTACTATAGAACAAAGTGATAAGGATTCATTAATGCCATTGGTGTTACGAATTTTATTTGGACGGGCGCAAAGCGTTCCTAAGAACAATAGTAAAGCCGGTAGAAAATTTGCTATTGTTGGAATTTTGCCAAATTTATCTCATGAATATATTATTGAATTTTTAAAATTAGGATCTGATAGACTTCATTATCAAGAATACTTTGTTGACAAGCAATTACCGGTTTTTGACATCAAAGTTTTAAGGAAGATAAGTGGTTTTGTGAACTTATTAAATGATGTATACAATACTTTGGGATACAGGTATAATGATGTTTTAAGTTCGACTATCAAGCCATTAGTATTCTCTTTAACTGTTGCTCAAAAAGTAATAGATGAGGAAGAAAGTGTGAGTTATGATTCAGTAGTAAAAAAGTCAGCAAGAAACATAAGGCAACTTGGTATGAAATGTCTCAGTGATTTGTTTAAAATCTTAGGAGAATCATTTCAGTGGGACGATTATATCAGCCTTATATATGAAGAAATCATAAAACCAAGATTGGGAAAATTTACTGAAGAGAACTTGCAGCAAACATCCTCTTTGATGAGACTCATGACAAGTTGGATAGAATTGCCAAATCTAATTAAATTCTTGTATATTGATGACTTTGCCCCAGTGGAAGCTATCATATCTTTAGTCACTAATACCCATGTGAAGGAATCTGTTGTTTCGATTGTTTTAGACTTTTCTATATCTGCCTTAAGTAAGAGAGGCATAGACGATGATAATTATTTCACTCTTTTGGCCTTGTTGGTGGATACACTTTTAAAGTTTTTACCAAATATTTTAGACATTACCACCAGCCGAGAAATTAACTCAAAGGCAATTAATATCTTATTGTTGTTGATCGAAGGAGATTATATAAGTGAAAATTCTACCCGTGCCTCATTGATTGAATCCTTAACCAAAGCGTTAGATAAACCTCCGAATCAGGTTGAATCTAAAGATAAGGTTTTTATCTTATTATCATTATCGTCCTTGATTGATTCGTATGACTGTTCTTTCGATGATATCAGGCTGTTGTTTCAAGCTTGCTCAAAATCTTTCAGGGTATATTCCGATCGTAACGTTAGAGAAACTTTAGTCAAAGTATTCATAAGTATGGGAAATAGGTTTGTTGAGTTAGAACAAGTCTCAAAACTTTTAGAAGGTATAAATGCTTATTCCGATAAACGTATTGAAGAGCCTGATTTTGAAAGGAGATTAGCAGGTTTCAAGGAGATAAACGAAAACTTGTATTCAAATTTGACTACAGTACAATGGTTGCCTATAATATACTGTGCTTTATATTTCATAAATGATGAATTAGAATTAGCCATAAGAACAAATGCGACTTATACATTAAACAGATTCATCGACTGCTTTTCTGGAATGGATAATTCCGACTTGGCACAAAGTCATATACATATGTTCAAAGATGTGATTTTACCCCATTTACGTATTGGTCTTAGAAAATCAACTGAAGTCGTTCAAACCGAATACATTTCTGTGCTTTCTCACGCTGTTGAATGTGCAAAGTATTTTTCCGAATTGGATGATATGAAAGTTTTATTATTCAACAATGATGAAGAAGCAAATTTTTTTAACAATGTGAATCACATACAGTTGCATCGTCGTCAAAGAGCTATCAAAAGAGTCGCTGAATACAGAAACAAATTATCGGAAAATAGTATCTCTCATTACATTTTGCCGATAATTGAGCATTATTCGTTTTGCCTGGATGAAAAACTTCGTAATATTACCAATGAAACTATTGACACTATTGGTGCGTTAGCTAGGTGCATGAGCTGGAACCAATATAAGGCATTGCTTAGGAGATACATTTCCGGAATGAAAAATAGCAAAGAAGAGTTATTGAAGGATAATGTAAATTTGGTTGTTGCAGTATCTAAGTCTTTATTGGCTTCTATAAAATCTCGCAGAAATAACCTTTCTGAAGACGTTATGAGAGACCTACCAAAAAGCCAAGACGAAATCAACAAATATATCACTCAAGAATTATTTCCAATATTAATGAAGACCTTGTCTCTTCGTAACGATGACACTATTGTTTCTCGTATTCCATTATCTGAGGCGATGGTAAGTTTGGTTATGTGTGTTTCCGAAGAATTAATAGAATCAGAACTACCAGGTATATTAACTAGTACGTGTCAGGTTATGCGTTCTAGATCTGAAGAACTAAGAGATACTGTAAGAAAAGCTTTAAGCAAAATTTCGATTATCTTAGGAGCTAAATACTTCAAATTTATCTTGAAAGAATTGAAAGGTGCATTATCTCGTGGTTCTCAAATACATGTATTGAGTTTCACTGTTCATTCTTTATTAGTCACTATTTCTGAAGTGTTAGAACACGGTGATTTGGATGAGTCTGTACAATTGATTATTGATATAATTATGGAAGATATTTTCGGTGCTGCAGGACAAGAAAAGGATGCAGAGGGGTACACCAGTAAGATGAAGGAAGTCAAATTCAAGAAAAGTTTCGACTCGGGTGAACTTTTATGTACCAACATTTCGTTGAAGAGTTTTAGCTATCTCGTTGAACCCGTTAAACTTCTTCTACAAGAGAATGTTTCTTTAAAGACACAAAATAAGTTAGATGAACTATTGAGAAGGTATGCGTTAGGTTTAAATCGTAACGATGAGTCTTCTTCACAAGACGTGCTTGTTTTAAGTTATGAACTTCATAAGCAATCTGAAAGGCTCTTGAATGAAAGAAGTGGTCATGTTAAGACTGTTAGCTCATCTGAGGACAATTTTTTGGTGAAGTTAAATGCTAAACCATTGAAAACACAAACGGAACATTCACAGTATATCTTCACATTGCAGAAGTTTGCGTTTGAGTTATTAAGAACTTCGATTTCTCGACACGAAACGTTACTCACTACTGAGAACCTTGAGGGCTTTGTCCCACTCTTGGAGAGTGGTTTGCAGTCTGATAATGAAGGAGTAGTGATTGCTTGTCTTCGTACCTTGACCTTAATTATTAGATTGCCATTTTCGGAACAAATAGATGGTCTATTCAAAGCTTGTGCAAGAAAGTCTTTAAACATGATCAAGGATTGTCCATCTACTAACTCAGAGTTATGTCAAGCTTGTTTGAAATTTCTTTCGGCAATTATAAGGCATAAGCCTGAAATTAGTTTAAAAGATACAGCAATTAGCTATATACTTGTACGCCTTCAGCCTGACTTGGAAGAACCGAATAGACAAGGCTTGGCCTTTAACTTTTTGAAATCTGTTGTTTCACAACATATAATGCTTCCTGAAGTTTATGATACTATGGATAAGGTATCTAAAATAATGGTCGTCAACCATGCGAAAGAAATTAGGGATATGTCAAGAAGCGTTTATTTTCAATTTTTGATGGAATATGATCAAGGAAGAGGCCGGTTAGAAAAGCAGTTTAAATTCTTAGTGAATAATTTGGGTTATGCAACACAAGCTGGAAGGCAATCAGTGATGGAATTAATACATTTGATCATTGTGAAGGCAGGATTAGAATTATTGAATAAATTATCTACTTCTTTCTTTATTGGATTATCTAATGTTATGATAAGTGATGATTCAGCAAAATGTCGTGAAATGGCTACTACGTTGATATCTAATATATTTAAAAAACTAGGTTCAAAGAATTTATCGAATATCGAAAAATACTGTTTTGCTTGGTTGAACCAGTCATCAAACGAATTATTAAAAAGATGCGGTTTAAGCATTTATAAGATTTACATTGCCGAATTTGGTTTTGGAGAAAATAAAACATTAGACCAATTAGCGTTACAGAATATTCTTGAAATTTTATCAGCTTCGAAGAATAGTGAGGATCATGATACTGACGTTGAATGGGAGTTGGTTTACTCTTCATTGAGTGTTTTTTCTACTATTTGTAGTAAATTGAAGACAGATGTTTTTAGATCACAATATGAACAAGTTTGGAAATCTATTTTAAATTCTCTCTTGTTCCCTCATTCTTGGGTTCGTCTAATCTCAAGTCGATTAGCTGGTATTCTTTTATCAAATCTAGATTCCTCAGAATTTACATTTAGTGATTATGATATTCAGACCATAGCATATAGACTATTACACCAACTCGGAGCACCATCTATCTCTCAAGAATTGGGAACTCAAATTACTAAAAACTTAGTTTTATTAACAATGAGATGGGAATCTAGACAAGTCTTATACCAATACAAGTCATCGTCAGATACGGATGTTGGAGAATCTACAAAATACAAGTATGCCACAGATTATCTTGTTGCTAGAGTCTGTTCGATAATAAGGCAAGAAAATAATTATAAAGATTCATTCGTTTCAAAGAAGTCGTCTGTGCAATTCGCTGCTATGTTAGTTCAAGTTCTTTCGCTTTCAAAGTTACCTGATGCTTCCGAGCAAATTTTGCTAGCGTTGTACAATTTAACAGAGTTAAATCCTAATAACAGCGAAGAAGAAAGTGAGTTAGTAAACCTTTCAATGGAATGTATGCAAATGATTGAAAAGAAACTTGGTACTTCTGAATACACTAATATATATACCAAAGTTAAACAGGCTATCAACTTGAGAAGAAGAGAAAGAAAAACTAAGAGAGCACAAATGGCAGTTACAGCTCCAGATATTGCAGCAAGGCGGAAAATGAAAAAGCATGAAAGATCAAGAGACAAAAGAAAACATGAAAAAGATGACAATGGCTATTACCGTAGTAAAAAGAGCAGATTTGCTTAGTCACAGCTTCCTCAATTGTAAATAGTATGAATGATGTATATTAATTAAATTATTTCATATCAACTTAAAAATATAACTAATCTTCTTTATTCACTAATGAATCGTCAGTATTTACGACCTGATCTATGTGCATACTGTCAGCAGATGCAGGTTGAGCAGAATCATCTTCATTTTCTTCTATGAGATTGTTATTCTGCTCATCCGTCGCCAGTAAATTATTATTAGAATAATTTTCAATTTTACTATCATCGGTTTCTTCTTTAGTTAAATTTACATTTTCTTCAATGGAAGATTCATTATCAAGCTTTTGCTTTTTGTTTGATTTTTTAGTTTCTTTTTGTTCTTCTTCAAACTGTTTTTTCTGATTATAAACAGACATTTCTCTCTGATACCTATCTCTATCATCTTCGTAGAGCTTATAATATGGTTTACGCTTCTCATCGTCTAAGTTTTTCCAAGCTTCTGTGAGAGATTTAGATAACTCTGTAACTGCACCTGGATTTCTTTCTTCTAACTCATGCTTTATTCTTTCCTTTTCCATTTCGCAAAATATTAAATATGCATTTGTAGGCCTCTTAGGTAAATCTGGATCTCTAATACGTTGTGTACGGCCATTACTGTTTCCACTGTTTCCGGTCGTACTAGATACCCCTTTTGTTTTTTTACCACCTCTTTTTGATAATCCATTACGTGTTAACTTTGCATTTGATGTATTTAATGATTCATCTAAGATTGTAGGAGAAGGAGGTGGTGACATATCCTCTTGTTCATAATTTCCATCTGGTATCATTATTGCACGATTCTCAAGCCTTTCCAATAAAACTGCATACTCAAGACGCAATCTACGTATGGCCATTTTAGTTCTGGAGAGGGCAAGAGTAGCAACTTCATTATTCTCTTCTACTTCTGTTATCCTTTTCTTTAGCTCTTTGCATTTTTGTTTAAACTTTTGTTCTTGCAATGGTTAGTATGATAATTTTATGCATAACATCTAAATAACTATATCTGAAACATACCTTCACTCTCAGGAGCCGTTTCCTTGTTGGCCGCCTGTTTGCTAGCTTGTGCCTTCATTGTATTATTTATTAAGTAAGAATTGTTTAGTCCTGATCAAAAATCCAATTCTTCAACATTTCGATTCAAATTTAATCTCAGCAACCTGTTTCGCGTACACGACTACTGAATGTATCAAATTTAAAACATATATTCACATCCATATAAGCTATATCTTTGTAAAAATAAGTACGTAACACTCATAATTATTCATTAATCATAAATAAACATAGGAATCAAGATTAAATCCCGTATAAAGAAACACATTGTCTAAATCAAAATCATAAGATTGGATATGACCTTTAGACAAGAAATCATATACAAAAAAAATAAATATTCTGCTGCTAATGACTCATAGCAGGCGACAATACTTCATAATCTGAATCAACGCTTTCTTCTTCTTCTCCCATACTAATAATATCGTAATCATTAGCATCATCGATTATATTCCGATTTTTGTTATCAACGGTGGAATCATTCTCATTTGCTAAGAATGATTCAGCATCATCATATTCGGAAGATGATAAATTCCTCGATCCTAATAATGATTCCTTTGGTAAAGTTGGCAAGACCACAAAGTGAACAGAACCCTCTGTTGACTTGTTGTTCAATTGCACTTCAGCCTTCTCGTCGTTTTCTGACGAGACTGGGTGATCATCACTTTTAGCATGCTTCGGTCCTTCATCTACTCTAGATTCAGTTACTGGTAAGGGAACAGTGGTCGTCTTATCAAAGGACTTCAAAGAATTAGGCAGTTCATCACCACTTGAATCGACTATCTTTGCTTCCTTTGGAATCACTTCAAAAACTCCATTCAAATTCTTCAAACTTAAATCACACGAGGCAAAAAATGAATCAGTTATTATAAGTAACTTAAATGGATATTTAAGATGCGCATTACTCAAGGCAATATTATATTTTGCAGTTCTTTCAGGTAATATCTTACGACCATGAACGACATTAAGATTGCATACTACTTGATCAAAACAATTGACAACTTTAAATTTCAAATTTGAGCAATCAAGACGCGTTCTGGATTTATTGGTTATAATAACCTGTGCCATACTGTTAGACTTAGGGACCAAAACAACTTCAATAAAGCCCTTCTCTAACTCATTATTCAGAGGGCTGGTTAATTTTGGCTTATTCACAATATTCAAGGAAGTTATTTCCCCAGGACTATAATAACCATCCATGATAATTGAATTATCAGTTGTCGAAATTTTCAACCTTCTTCCTGATAAATTATTGAAATTATCAGTTGAAATGCCTAAATTATAACTCCTCTTTTCACCTGATAAAATCTCTCTAACATTTTTAACCAAAATCACTTCACTTGTGTGGCCATCATAAAATTCAAACTTTAAATCTCCTCCCCCAATAGAAAAGGATGAATTATTATATAGAATTAGAGAAATTACTCTAGCGTCTTGAGAGAATCTTTTCGTGTAAATTTGAATCTTATCAGTATTACTCAACAAGTCAGAACCATCATTAAGGCTGAAGTTTCTCATATCTATATCTTCTACCGCTTTTGTTTCGTGATTATCTGATTCTTTTTCTTTTTCGCTGTTTGCCAAAGTATCCGCTTGAACATTCGATGATTCAACTAGACTCTGTAACAAAGCAAACTTTGTATCTTCGTCTTCATTTTGAATATTTTCACCTTTTAGTAATGATGACAAAATTTTGTATCTATCAGACTCTTCGATAATTTTATCTACATTTTTGAAAAAATCATCAATGTTACCCTCACGTAAGATGGTTTCAATTTTATCTTTATTAGCTAATGAGCAACCATTTAATGGGATATCATAAATTATATCATTACGGTCAAAAAAGGTTCTTGGACATGAATTGTCAGCAAGAGGCCTAGTAATTTTAATCATTGGATGTGTGAATAAATGCTCTCCGTCATTTTTTTCTTCAACGTGCTGCCTTAACTCACAGGCTTGACATAAATCATAATCAGGACAGATTAAGCATTTGAACCTCACACCTTTTAGTGGAACAAAGTTAGTCGGATTACAAGAATCACAGGCAACAAATTTGTGAACATAATCATTATTCGTTGATTCCTGATATTTTCTCTCAGATTGTCTTTGAGTTGGTTGTGATGATATATGCGGTTTTGTTGATTGATTCTGTGTTTGCGCTGATGCATCACATTCTTCACCCCTGAAATCTGACAACACAGTAAACGAAGCTTCTACTAGTGCTTTACCTAAGCTTGCAAAATCAATTGTCTTCTTCCTTTCAGAACCATGGCTCAAACAATTAGGTGGATAATATTTCGTTACGGGAGTAGAGTCATTGATAAGAAGTTTGATATGGTTCTTAACTTTCAAACTTCTAGATAGCGATTTAAAATCACTCTCAGTTTCCAATGGTATGTAGTCTTTATGCTTCTTTGACTTTCTTAATATCTTTATATCCTTCAATTCCCCAAGCTTGAAATCAGACCTCAAGAAAGCAACCAATTTTTCCTTATCATCAATCTGAATAAATGATTCCCTCTCGATAGTGATCAATTTTTCAATACAAGCTTTCAGCGAAGTACATAATTGATTATAAGTAACTTTGATCGTTACTAACTTATTTTCTGAATCCATTTCTTAAGTAGATAACTAGGTTTAACAAAAAGATATATTTGCCTCTTTGCAAATAAGGGATAAGATACGAAAAATAAAAAATGCGAGTGATGGGGGGAGAAATCATTACTGATAAAAAGAGTGGCAATCACGAATTTGTAAGATTGAACTCACCCACGATAAGAAATAAATGAGTTATAAGTATCCGAGTGCTGTCGTTTTTGATTTAGATTATACTTTGTGGCCATGCTGGTGTGATACACATATAACCATGCCACTCAAACCGATATCCAAAAAAGAAGTTGTCGATAGGTACGGTATGCTGTTGAAATTATACAAAGATGTTGAAAATGTCCTCATGGAGTTAAAATCACAAGATGTGACAATTATTGGAGCTAGTAGAACTGCAACTCCCAGAGTTGCACAGGAACTTTTATCGCTATTTCACATCAATGATATACCTATGATTAAATACTTTCATTCTCTACAATGGGGTCAAGGGTCCAAGATTAAACATATAACTAAAGCAGCAAAGCATCTTAAGATGCATGAAGATTTAGAGAGAGGAGGATTCATATTGTTTGATGATGAACTGAGAAATAGAGACGTGACTTCAATAAATTGTGAGTTTGTTCACATCGATGAAACGAAAGGTTTGACTCGTGCAGTATTCGAAAAAGGCTTACAAGTGTGGACTGAAAATAAAAATAAATAGATTATCAATAGATCATAATAAATTATATTCGGATATATTGCAATAGTAATACATTTTCGAAGTAGAACTCTCATAATATGTACCAAGGCGTTAAGTCGCACTAATTAGTTTTCTTAATTGACTCAACAAGGGAAACAAGACTATTATGAGAAGCATTTGGTGGAGCATTGATTTCTTTCTTGAATAGTTAGTAAATTTTTCTATTTAGCCTTCATAGTCTAAAAAATTCGAATAATATACTTACGTCTCTCAACCAGCTTTTCAATGTATTGTCAGACCAATTGGCTACTACTTCTGCATCATTGTCTGGTTCTGTTATCTTTGTTTCAATATCAGCTTGTTGGTTTTCCGCCTCTTCATTTAATTCTATAGGCTTATTGTCATCTTCAATTTCTCCACTACCAGTCAAGTAATTATAAATTGAATCTTTTAAATGTGGGAATGTTTTTAAAACAATGTAGCTGCCGATTATAACAGCACCTGCGGTTGCAGTGACTTTAAACCTGCTACGGCTACTTTTTAATTGAACCGCCATCTTAATAAGTTAATTTAATAGAATATCTAGAAATATAATTTTTGACGTTATCTTTTAAAAGTAGTAATTACACGTGATTTTTATCTTTTTCATGAGATTATGAAATTTGAACTCCAAATCTAGATAATATACATTAATAAACTTATATAATACACAGAGAAATATAACCCTTCATTATGAAATCTAATTCATTTATAATTCTTGAGAAGCTTTACCTTTGGCTGATTTTTTTGGTAATAAGTTTTGATGAATATTTGGTAAGACACCACCTTGTGCAATTGTAACATGACCTAATAATTTGTTCAATTCTTCATCATTTCTGATAGCCAATTGTAAGTGTCTTGGGATGATTCTCGACTTCTTGTTATCTCTAGCAGCGTTACCGGCTAATTCTAAAATTTCTGCTGCTAAATATTCTAAAACTGAAGTTAAGTAAACTGGAGCACCAGAACCAACTCTTTGTGCGTAGTTACCCTTTCTCAATAATCTATGAACTCTACCAACTGGGAAAGTTAACCCAGCCTTTGCAGACCTTGAAGTTGAAGCTTTTTCAGAAGAACCGGCTTTACCTTTACCACCAGACATTTTATTTATTTATTTATTATTATTATTTAATTAAAAAGAAGGAAATTTTTTAAGTATTCTATTCAAAGATGAATTATGTAAATTTATATAGCTTTAACAAAATAGCGTTTGTTTATTTAGCAGCCGTTTCGTTGGGAGATTGATTGATGATGATATTTTTTACGGGGTAACAGGGAAATTTTCAGAATTGCCTCGCGTACGCGTAAATTATAGAATTACTGCGTAAATTATAGTTTGTTTACATATCAAACATCACCAACGCGTTCACAAGAGCCACGCAAATAAACAAAACAAACAGCTGTAGGGGAAGCATATTTCTATATAAGGTGATCGTATTCCCTGTTGGTGGTTCGCAACAGGTCTGTTCTAATTTTCTTTTTTCTTTCCTTTTCTTCATATCTATTTACATATTATATTACTCACAATGGCCCCAAAAGCTGAAAAGAAACCTGCCTCAAAAGCTCCTGCTGAAAAGAAACCTGCTGCAAAGAAGACTGCTTCTTCTGACACCAAGAAGAGATCTAAGACCAGAAAGGAAACTTACTCCTCTTACATTTACAAGGTTTTAAAGCAGACTCACCCTGACACTGGTATCTCGCAAAAGGCCATGTCTATTATGAATTCTTTCGTTAACGACATTTTTGAAAGAATTGCCGGTGAAGCATCTAAGTTAGCTGCATACAACAAAAAGTCTACTATTTCTGCTAGAGAAATTCAAACTGCTGTTAGATTAATTTTACCTGGTGAATTAGCTAAGCATGCTGTTTCTGAAGGTACCAGAGCTGTCACTAAATACTCTTCAGCTGCAAACTAAGTTGTATGATTATTTACTTTAGTTTTCTTATGTATTATTTAGTTTATTTAGTTTATCTTTTGTATATTAGAAAATAAATTTCGGTTTATCATTGAAACAAACCTTAAATGTATAGTCTACTTTTTATAACTCATGATTGGTCTTATTACTCTTGGGGCTTTTTGTCATCTCTTCTTGCGTTACCTAGATTATATAGGAAATCCTTAGTATAGTTATAACTATGAATTTGTTTAAGTACAAATTTACTTTGAAATGAAAACAAGTCTTATTCTTAACTACGATCACTTTAGGTAAATGTATAATTAATATTCCGTTTCTCCAACCCAAACCCTTGACTTCAAAAGATTCTTTTCGCAACCCATTACTGATACAACAAAATGTAATGTCTGGGGTTTCTTTGATTAAGGGATTTGAAGGCTCAATTACTAACGAAATATAACATCATAAGATTAATCAGTGAATTGGTCTCTTGAAGAGGACTTCTTCAAGAAAGAATAATGAGGATTTTCGAGAGTTGCTTGTTATAGCTTTTTGAAAGCATTATTTAATTTCAGCAGTATCAATATTTTTACTACATTAAATTTATTATAAGGTGAAATGAATCAATTATGCTTACGGAACTATTCAATGGAATTTGTTCACATAATTGCGAGATTTATATAATTTTGCGAAATTTTCTTTTTTAATTTAGTATCATAAATTTTATTTAAGAAACATTTAATAGTTATTATATACTTTGTCATCAGGAGTGCTATTAAAAATGCTGTATCCACATCCATCTAATGGATTACTCTTCATTTAATAGTACTAAATTCTAGAAGTAGCTTATTGATTCATATCTAAATGAAGGACTATGTAACTAATTAATTTTTCCGTGGAACCTTAATGATACCTTATACTAAAGTTGGTCCTACCATTCTCACAAGAAGAGCCTTCGATTCAGCTTTAACATCATCAGCCTAAGAACTATACAGGATACATTGAGTGACCAAGACGAGAATGAATATTTGAAATGGAGCTAAACCAGAGCCATGAGTCTCACCGCAGGGCACATGTCAAGGAAAATTGATGCAAAGTTCCAATACTGTAGACTAGGGATGGAGTAATAAGTTCGAGGCTAGCAATAGAATTGATATCGTCAGCGGTGCTTGCTACCCCGATGTCGTCTAAACTCGTCCTCCTGGTCTCAGCAACCACAGAAACATTGCAGTAAAATTTTAGTGAGAATACATCATTGGCTGCAAAATTAATTGAATACTTGATAATGTTATATAGTGAATATCAAAAGTGAAGATTCTTCATATGAGTCACGAATATCTGAATTTTTTGAATGAGATGATAGTGCAAGGTATTTAGCAGTATTATACATTGCTCGCAGAACCCTTTGGATTGCAATTGAGACAGATAATTTACAAATCGCCTATTGAATACGTTTTATATGATAAAATTTCAAGCTAATGCCAAAGATGTAAACCTACATTTGAGATAATATACCTAACTCAAAAACATTTTGATAGTAAAAAAAAATTTTTTTATGCTCAACGGACAAAAAAGTATTAAGCCTTACGAAAATAACACAATCTATCAATTACTGGAAAAACTTTTTACATATCATGCCTCTAAAACTAAATGATGTCAATTGTATCAAAAAAAAAATTATGCGATGACATTTAAATCGCCGATCCCTAGCAGTCATTCGTACATATAAACATGCGCGTATTGTTTCTAGATCTTTGTAAGGCTTTTCGGACCAGATAAGATGAAGAATAAATGCCTATAAATCCATCACAAGTAAAAGATCAAGATAAACTTTACCTTGGTGTTTAAGTTAAATGCTTTCTTACTTAAGCCATAGAGATGTCACAAAAAATGCCAATAACATAAGAAAAGCTTGGTCGTTATTTATCTGCGTAGCCAAGAAAATAGAAGTTTGTATTTCTACAGTTGCATTAGACGTACGAGATTAGATGAGATTAAAAACAATTAGGTCTTTGACAGTGTGCCAAGCAAAGTACTCATGCAAGATTAATCGGCAAATGAAATCGCAATAGCGAACCAGAAATTGATTTTCCTCGATTAATCTAGCCCACTGTAGGAAGCTAACTTCAGAATTCCAGACAATTGTAAAGCCAATATGAGGCTTGAGAATATTATAAAGGAGAAAATTTTTCTGAAGATCAGCATCGTGGGAAATGAATAAATAACTAAGAAGATCCGCTTCTCATGCCTGATACATAGTGAAAAATTGTGCGTCATGCAAGATGCAAGATAAAAGCCTGGAAATAAAATTGATGCAACATATAACTAGGGCTCGCGTATTCTCTAGGATATAAATCTCTAAATTTCCTTTGGAATATGGCCACTTCAAAATTATTATTAGTTTCTGCCATGGAGAATAAGCAACAAAAGGAACCTGAAGCTACAATTGCTTCGAAGTCGAAAGAGCAAACCTATGAACAGACCTCAGAAATTCTCCCAAGTAAGAGTAATCGAGACTCTGAAAATACCTTAGATGAAGTCAAGGAACATAATAAGTTTGTTTATCAGAGTGCATGGAAAAAGAACTTGTTGTATATTGCTTATGCTGTTTTAGTTATCACTGCGTTTGTCGAAACTTTTGCAAGCAATTCTACTAACTCTTTAGATTCATATGCAACATCAAGCTTTAATGAACATGCTTTAATTTCAACAGTCGCTGTTGTATACAAAATCACTGCTATTTGTGCTTATCCAATTTTGGCTAAGATTGCAGACCTCTTAGGTAGAGCTGAGGGATTTACGTTGTCTATGATCTTCTATAGCTTAGCCTACGTACTTTATGCAAGTTGTCGAAATGTTGATACCTATGTTTGTGCTGAGATTTTTTGTGCTATCGGTAGGTGTGGTTACAGAATATTTCAACTCATTTTCATTGCAGACACATCGTCCTTGATAAACAGAGGAATATTGTCACAGCTTCCTGAAGCAATTAGTGCAATACCTTCCTTGTATGCCGGTTCATATGTTCAGGATGCATTTTTAGAGCATTCTACTTGGCGGTGGGGTTATGGGACTTTTGCTATTATTTTGGCGGCTTTTTGTTTTCCATTAGGTATAATCATGTTTTTTTTAGACAGAAGGGCTAGACAAAATGGGGAAAAGAAAGTATATAAAATATTTGAAAACATACCCAAAGATGCAAAATGGTATAAAAAGATTTATCAAATATTATATGTGGAATTAGATTTGGTAGGAGGAGCTTTTTTAATGAGTGGGTTTGCATTATTTTTCGTTCCTTTCACTGTAACTGGAAAATCGTCTTCTTATAAATGGCATGAACCAAAGCTCATTGCGATGCTTGTTGTAGGAGTTTTCTTGTTTTGCTGTTTCCTCGTCTGGAATACAAAATTTGCAAAGAAACCTTTCGTACCTACCCAAGCATTAAAGTCAAGGACGGTTGTTATAATTGTTATTTTACTTGCATTAGATTTATGTGAAAATTCTTCCTTTTCGACATACTTCAAGACTGTTTTACAAGTTGCCGGATTCTATAGTGCAGGAACTGCTACAAGAATAGACAACTCCAAAAAGGTTACTGATGATATTTTCAACATTTTCGGTGGGATCCTAATGAAATACACTAAAAGGTCAAAAATATATACCTTAATAGGTATTCCAATTTTGGTGTTAGGACATGGTTTATTAGTATGGTTTATGCGTAGAGGTGATGGCGAAATGGCAAGTTATGCTTTGCTAGTCATGGCAGAAGTATTTATTGGTTTAGGAAGAGGTTTGTACCAATGTGCTTTGCAAGTCACGATTCAAGCTGTTGCAGGGACTGAAGGTATTGCTATGTCTACAGCTTTCTTCCTAGCTTTTCGTTCTATTGGGTCTTTGATAGGAAGTGCAATTGCTGGTGGTATTTGGAATTCAGTCATTTTAAGTAAGTTGAATTTGTACCTACCTGACGATGAAAGTGGTTCGGCTAAAAAAATCTACAAAAGTATTACTGTAGCAATGTCTTACGAAAAAGGCTCAGCGACTAGAAATGCAATTAACAGGGCATACACAGAGACAATTCAAATTATTGGTTGGACTGGCCTCGGGATAATTGCACCTATGCTAATTCTAATGTTTTTCATTAAAGAAGTCAAGTTATCAGATGCAAAAGACATATATGCTGATTCTAATTCTGAAGAAGAAATTGAAATCAATAAAGAAAAGGAATCTGAATTAGGAAGTGAAGAAATTGAAAACAGGAAACTGTTAAAATAAGTTGCAACATTTCGTGAGAAATCAGAATAATTCACAATTTATCTTAGCTGGCTGTGAAATAACTTATTAATGTAAAACGATAATACTACCAATAATATCTTATGCTAGAACAATGATTGCCTTACGATTGTTCTAGTCTATTACGGACTATCATTGGATAATCTCCTACAAACTCTTGAAAATGCCTTATGGTTTTACATATTCCATTGCATTAACATGGAGTGATCGGATTCGTAACCCTAATCCTGACACTATAAAAAGGAGGTCTTTCAACCTCATAATATAGATGTTTATTTAGTAATTAAGTAAATTATATATTATAATTGAGATACTTAAAGAACTATTTAAAAGACAAACATAACAACTATAGAATTGGACGATCTATTCAAAAGAAACCTTAATACAATTTAAATTGAGAAAATGCAAACTGATGAAAGTACAACCTGAGGAAATTCTATCTATAGGAGTAAATACATTATACTACCAGTAATACTTATCTTATAACAAGGTTTTACTGACAATTAAAGTATGATCTACCAGTTTTGAGTTTCTTATCAATGTTTTCCTATGTTTCATGGATTAACTTATTCCATTGTATCAACAGAAAATAAATGCATCTTGAACCCATCCTTCTGTCTCTTCCACAGACCCTTTTCCGAGCTACAAGGATTCAGTCAGATTCCAGAGGAAAATTACTTGGCAACATTCAGTCCAGTCGGTCGTAGAGTAGATCATCAGATGGATGTTGACACTGTATTCTTAAATGGGACGGTTGAAGAGACATTATACATGAAACAGCCTGTGAGCTTCATAGATGATAAGGAACCAGATAAAGTGTGCAAATTGAACAAATCATTGTATGGATTGAAACAAGCACCAACATGTTGGAACACAATGATAATGAAATTTCTTACTGAACATGGAGCCAAAACAATTGGAAGTGAATTAGGATTATATACAAACTATGATAACATCCTAGGATTGTATATGGATGATTTTCTTATCTCAGGAAAGAATATTATTGAGATTGAGAAAGAAAAGAAGTTTCTCTCGCTGTGACTCAAAATGAAGGACTTAGGAATTGCGAAGAAGTTTCTAGGCATTAATATGAGCAAAGAACTGTTGCAATTAGCATTTGTCTTAACCACTATATTGCAAAGTTCTTGAGGAAGTTAATATGAGATGCTAACTAAGTTGCAACTCCATCAATAGTGGGACAAGATCCACACAAAAATCATGATTCGAGGGAATGTGATGGCAGTAGTTATCGTTCATTGGTTGGTCAGTTGCTATTTGCTTCAATGACTGTTAGAACTGACATCAGCTATATTGTGGGAACGCTTAGTAGATACTTGTCAAGGCCAGCGGAGAAGCAAATGAAATGTGCCAAGCATGTGCTTAGATATTTAAAAGGTACTTAAGACATGGGACGTAACTATAACACAGACAACAAATTGCTGGTATATTGTAGCAGTGATTGAGGAAGTGATTCCAGTGATAGGAAAAGGGTTACAAGGTATATTGTACAATATGGAGGAGCTACAATTTCATGAAAGACCAAAAAACTGTTATGTTCGTAATTTTAATTATTTCTTTAAGTATCTCAATTATAATACATAATTCAGTTAATCACGAAATAAACTTCCATATTATGAGGTCGAAAGACCCGCATTTTATAGTTTCAGGATTAGGGTTACGAATCCGCTCATTCCATGTAAATATAATGGAATATGTAAAACCATAAGGCATTTTCAAGAGTTTGTAGTATTGAAACATTAGCGATTAATTTGAGAAAATGCAAATCGGTTGCAAAATCAAAGAAGTCCTGAATTGAGTAAAAAAGAACGGAATACAACATGTGAATATTCCCACTTTAAGGCAAATCGACTCACGGAAGGTTGGAAATGAGTCTAATAAACTATCCTTTACTGTTTTCAGTAATTAATATTGATTAAAGTTCAATTATTAATTACTACAAGAAGTATAATACTAGATTGGGTAATTCTAATATTCTACTATATAAGGAGGCCACATTGAAGGGTAATTAAGCTGTAGTTTCATAAGGGAGGTATTTTATATTGTTCATAAGATTTATACTGATTACACACTGTTTAAATTGAAATGAATACACCTTTGGAAAAATTACTCCAAGATGTAGGAGACTATCCAATGATAGTCCGTAATAGACTAGAACAATCGTAAGGTAATCATTGTTCTGGCATAAGACATTCTTGGTGGTATTATGGTTTTACGTAAATCAATTACTTCGCAGTCAGCTAAGATAAATTGTGAATTCACTCTGATTCCTCACTAAATGCTGCAACTTATTTTAACATATCCCCTTAATCCTAATCCATGTCCTTCCTGAAAGATTTCTCAGGTCCTGTAACTTGACCTTTGTAATCCTTTAGTTGGCATGTCTGCAATCTGATAGTAAGTGTCTATCTGGCCTAACTTGATGTCTTTCTTATTTATATGTTCTCTGATAAAATGATACCGAATATCGATATGTTTATTGCGCGGATGATGTACAACATGTTCTGCCAACAGGATACATGGATTGTTATCTTCGTGGATTGTATAGATAATAATGATAAATGTATATAGATCTCTTTAATAGTTGCACGATCCATGGAGCTTCTTTAGTTGCCTCTGTCAATGCAGGATTCTCAGCTTCCGTAGTCAGAAGTGCTGCAGTAGGTTGTTTCTTGCTTTTCCATGAGGTTGGCGCACCGCCATAGCAATATATCCTGTAAATTGATTTCTTGTCACTTTTATCGCTTCCCCAGTCAGTATCACAGAATATTTCCAAGGATCCATAACCAGATAATGGTGACCAATGTCTTGGGTTCCTTTAAAGTATCAAAGAACATGCGTGGCACATTTCATGTGGTGCTCAGTAGGCTCGGCCAAGTATCTGCTAAGCATACCTACTGCATACGATATATCCTTTTTCACGGTAGTAGCTGCTCACATTAGTGAAATGTTAACTTTTTGGTTGGCTTTTATATAATATACTAATATTATTTAAAATTATTCTCATAATTGTTCGGACTATACCTAAAATATAGTAAGAAAGTAAATTATATATATATATATATAATTTTCCTATTATTGAACGGTATCTAGTGGCAGCACATTCTTCTGAATCGTCATTGTGCAAACTTTCTCCTAACAATGATGGGGTTGCAACTAGATTGCGCGTCTATCATATTGAAATCTTGGAGTACTTTTTCAATATAGTCATTAAGACATATCAGGACACCATCGGTGTCTTGCCCAATTTTAATTTCAGAAATTCCTTAAGTTTTCTATTTTAAACTCTGTGAGAGCATTCTCTTTACACTTTCTATTTCCTTACTATTCTTTCCTGATATAAGGATGTCATCGACATATAGACCAATAATTAGATCTCGCCAGATACATAGGCCCAGCTCACTTTCAAGTCTCTCAAAATATTGTTCACAGAGAAAAGTTGATATTGTAGCGTTCCATTATATGGGTGTTTCAATCCATACAAGGATTTGTTTAATTTGCACACTTTTTCTGATTTCGCTTCATCAATGAAGCCGGCAGGTTGCTTTTTATAGAGGGATTCTTCCACAGTTCTATTTAGGAATGCGGTATCCACATCCATCTGATGCACTATTCTTCTATCAAATGCACTATATGCTAGAAGAAGTTTCACAGATTCATATCTGAGTACTGGACTGAACGTGCCAAGTAATCTTTGTTCCCCTGGAACCTGACTGAACAATTGTGCTACTGGTCTGGCTTTATATCTACCGTAATGTTTCTTGGTAAATACCCATCTGTTACCTATTGCCTTTCTATCATTGGGCAATGGTACTTAGTCCCAAGTATTATTTGAATAATGTGCACTCATCTCACTATTCATTGCGGTTTTCCAGTTCTCACATTCATCGCTCAGTATAGCTTGTTTGTACGTGACTGGTACACCATCGTTCTTTACACTGGTAACATAGGCATGTGACATGAAATAGTCATGTCCTTTCACAACAAGCGAGGACTCTGAGTCATTCTGCTTGGGTTTCTTAGAAGGTTCAATCTCATCATCATACGAAACTTCTGATCTACTACGTCGCTTGTCAGCAATAGCTTTTCTTTTTCTGACTGGTTTGTCAACTTAGTCTTCGTCATCTGAACAATCAAAGTTGTCGTGGTGAGTATCGTAGTAAGAAGTTTGGTAATCTTCCCCTGGAAATGAAGCTTCGGAATCAGGAATATATTCAATTACCGTACGAGAGGACAACCATCCAGACGGAGAGGGCGGTTCGACAACATGAGCACCGGTGGTGTATAGCAGTAGGTAACTGTCTCACGGGCTGAGAAGACACAGGAATAAATGCAGAGGATGTCTGTGGAGGAGATAACTTAAGTGTTAAGAATAAGTTGCAGCATTTCGTGAGAAATCAGAATAAATTCACAATTTATCTTAGCTGGCTGTGAAATAACTTATTAATGTAAAACGATAATACTACCAATAATATCTTATGCTAGAACAATGATTGCCTTACGATTGTTCTAGTCTATTACGGACTATCATTGGATAATCTCCTACAAACTCTTGAAAATGCCTTATGGTTTTACATATTCCATTGCATTAACATGGAGTGATCGGATTCGTAACCCTAATCCTGACACTATAAAAAGGAGGTCTTTCAACCTCATAATATAGATGTTTATTTAGTAATTAAGTAAATTATATATTATAATTGAGATACTTAAAGAACTATTTAAAAGACGAACAACTATAGAATTGGACGATTTACTTCATAATCTGAGGCTATGCGTGAGGCGTGTGTCTTGAAGTAATATTTCAATATTCATATTTCAATTTAATCAGTGTGTAATAAGTATATATCTAATAGACAACATAAATTACTTAGTTCTAAAACTACAACTTAATTACCCGGCCTCTTTATATAATGAATATTAAGATTACCAATTCAGTACTTTACCTCTTGTAGTAATTCTTATTTGAACTTTAATCAATATTAGTTACTGAAGATAGTAAAGGCTAGTTTAATTGATTCGTTCACCAATCTTCCGTTCATCAATTTGCCTTAAAGAGGGACTATTCACATGTTGTATTCCATTCCGTTTACTCGATTAAGTATTTCTTGATTTTGCAACCAATTTGCATTTTCTCACATTAATTGATGCTCACTAGAATAATTAGCGCTAATGTTTTAACAAATTAATCGCTAATATTTTCAACATTAATGGAGGTGAATATATGTCGTCTCGCTTTGATAAATACCTTGCTGATTGAGGAATTACACATCAGACTATGGTTCCGTATAATAGCCATCAAAACGGTGTTATTGAAAGGGCTATTAGGATGCTTACTGAAAAGGCGCAAGTCATGATGTTCGCAGCCAACACTCCACTTTCGTTCTGGGCTGAAGCTATTAGTTGTGCTGCTTTCCTCATCATTAGGTTAGTCTTACGCACTATTGCGCATGATATTCTGTACAAACGTTGGCATAAGCGTCTTCCTAAGTTTGGATGGTTTACGTCCGTTTGGCTGTTTGGCCTATGCCTACATCCCTGCAGCAATACGTTCCACCAAATTGTCATCTCGCTCTATTCGAGGCGTTATGGTGGGTTATGCACCTACACAACATGTCTACAGCATTTTTGACCTTGACTCCGGTACGGTGGTTGTTAGTAATCATGTAAAATTCGATGAAATTGCGTTTCCATTCCAGACTGCCGAGGACATCTCTCGGAACCTTTCCGAATCGAAGCCTCTGTCTGTGTCTTTATTCTTTTCAGCACCTGGTGTTCTGGCTACTATTGAATTACCTGACACTGCTATGGATATTGATCTGGCCGAAGATAGTGACATGACTGACTCAATTCGCTTACCTGAGCTGGATTATTCTCTGAATCACTTGCGCACAACTCAGGATCTCCTGTAACTTGGTGAGACTATTCTCTGGATATTGAGATGCGTGATCCTGTCTTACCTTCCTGCTGCTGAGAAAGCCACTCACTTATCAAAACATATGTCTCTTGAAGTAATCTTTCGAAAGATGCATTCATTTCAACATTCATTTCAATTTAATCAGTGTGTAATAAGTATATATCTAATAGACAACATAAATTACTTAGTTCTAAAACTACAACTTAATTACCCGGCCTCTTTATATAATGAATATTAAGATTACCAATTCAGTACTTTACCTCTTGTAGTAATTCTTATTTGAACTTTAATCAATATTAGTTACTGAAGATAGTAAAGGCTAGTTTAATTGATTCGTTCACCAATCTTCCGTTCATCAATTTGCCTTAAAGAGGGACTATTCACATGTTGTATTCCATTCCGTTTACTCGATTAAGTATTTCTTGATTTTGCAACCAATTCGCATTTTCTCAACTTAATTGATGCTCATTAGAATAATTAGCGCTAAATACTTCAACAAAATATTTCAACAACGTCGTCTACGGCTGCTCTGCATGTTTCTTCTGACTTCCGTCTTATGCATCGACCTGGTCTGTCTACTTTCCCTGATTCGTCTCCTTCTGTTGTTGAACCTATGTCACCGTCTGTGGCTGTCAAACCAAATCATTGTATGAATTGAAACAAGCACCAATATGTTGGAACACAAGATAATGAAATTTCTTACGGAATATGGATTCAAAAGAATTGAAAGTGAATTAGAATTTAAGAACGTTCTACGTATTAACGAGAAATTTACTGAAAAATCAAAGAAAATTGAATAAAGGTATAAATAGGCCCCGTACATATCAACATATGTATTTCCTTATTAGAATATATATTGTTAACATTGTCTAAAGATACTTATCTTTATTGGATAATATCTTATATTTAATAAACCGTGTCTACTGATGACAAGCAATAAGGCTTGTTTTTGAAGCAATTGAGTTTATTTCCGTATTTATTTCAAATTAAACAGTGTAATTAATATTAATTACTGAAAATAGTAAATGATAGTTAATGTGCATGCATTAACTTGTAGGTAATTCATTTGTCTTAATATATGTTTAATTCCTTGATTTTGCAACCAATTTGCATTTTCTCAACTTAATTGATGATCAGAAAAGTAATTAACCTTAATCACTAAATATTTCAACACCTTACACTAATGTCAGTCAAGCGGTCAGGTTGACGAGCGCAGTAACCTGCTAATCGTGTCTATAATGATTGAACCAAATAGGTCTATTCTAAATGCTTTGCATAAAATAGCCTCTTGAGTATTCTCCCTTATGGTAAAATCATCATTCAAGTATTCATTTTAATATTTATTTTAATAGACCCAGTATAACCAACATATTCAGATATAAATAATATAAAATTACTTTCCTATAAAGCTAGAATCCAAATATAAATTAGCCTCTTTACATAGTTGAATATTAGGATTACCCAACTGAGACCCTACTAGTATAATGGTTTAATAAACTCGTTTATCACATCGTAGGTCCTTACATTTAACTTAATAATCATACGCTGTAATCACTTCTTTACTCAATCGAGTATTATTTGATTACTCATCCGAACTTCTCAAGCTGGTTGATGCTTTTTAAATAATTAGCGACTAAATACTTCAACAAATACTTCTACAACGGACCCTTCACTATATCTAAATAATGCTAAAGGAAGAAAAGGATGATATTAATTTAACGCTGTTTACATTATTATTTATAGAATAATGTGTAAGGAAATTCGACTGAAACATTAAGAGAATAAGCAAATAGTCAAATGTGCTACCCATAAGAAAATATGATCATTAAAATAATGAATTTGAATATTTATGTACATGAATATTTTATGTGAATTTTATATTATTGGAAGGTTGTCAGGTCATTTTGAGATTTCAAACCTAAATAAATCAACAACCTATCCCATTGTCCTTTTTTATGTAACATTGCCAAAATCAAAACTGCTGGCAAGTGCCATACTGATCCCCAAAATAATTTCTTAGCATGAATATTTGCCATAGCTATTCCATCAGCAGTTGGTTTTGAGTTAATTGCATAATTTTGTTTGATCTGCATCCAGAATTTAAAAGCCAAATAGGTTAACCAAGAATTTGCTATTGCCGAATCTAATTGGAATACCCAGTCAGTGATTCCAAAATAACTTAAACCGAAGCATAGTGGAAACATTAATAAGGAATACCGTAAAGCGACTCTTGCATTTAATTTTGGGTTTTCTGCGGCCGTCATAACATATCCGGCTCCTTTATATTGATCAGCAATATTATGAGACAACGCATTAAAATGGGGAAATTGCCAGGCATAAAGCAAACCTGCTAGACACCAAGCACCAGGGTGATCTAATGGAGATGATGCTGCCCATCCCATCAAGGGAGGAATTGCGCCAACGATTGCACCTACCCATGTATTGATAATAGACTTTCTTTTCAATGATGTGTAAATCCAAGCATATAATACAATATTTAGAAAGCCTAAAAAGGAAACTGTAGGATTTACACCAAGATACAACATAGCGCATCCCAATGAACTAGTGATTCCAGCAAATTGATAAGCTTGAGAAGGGCTTATTAGTCCCCGAACGACAGGCCTACCCACAGTTCTAGGCATTTTTTTATCAAATTCTGGTTCTCTTCCCATATTTATTGCGTTTGCGGCTCCAGAACATAAAGCAGTACCCATAGTGAGGAACAAAAGTTCAGGTAAAGAAACAGTGTAAGGTGAAATTGCATATGAGCAAATAGAACTAAGCGTCACCAAAACAGTTAAATTTGGCTTAGTTAATTTGACATATGGTTGAATTATCGAGCGCAAGCTAGTCTTACTCTTACTACTAGCTGTTGCCGCGGCGTTAGAGGATTTTCCAAGTTCTTTAGGTACAACTTTAAATGGAATATGCGTGTTTTCAATCTTGCTGCCACATTCTTTGTTGGCATCGATCTTTTGTGACAGTTTTGCTTCAGGCTCCTGACAATTTAAAACTTTTGTAGCGACGTTTTCCAATATTGAACTCGAAGCACTTTCCTTCAAATTGCTTGAAGTTGTCCCAATATTTCTGTTACTTGGGACAGTTACGAGCTTGCGACATGTTGATGTTAAATAAAGGTTCCCAATAAAATTTTGATCTATTATTAAATTCTTCGTAGTATTCTTGTAAAAAAAATTAAAATTTGAGATATAGTTTAGCCTGGGAAAAGCTAAAAGTTTTTGAGACATAACTTGACAATAAAATAACCTATCAATTATTCTACTATAATACAAAATGCAAAAAGCTCCAAAGGCAGTCACTTGCAAATATGACAATCCTGCTTTAAGCTATTCTGGCTTGATCGATGTACTCAGAATGATTTTCCTATAAATGATTACGTGCACGACCAACAATACATCTTTACAAATATTCATACATTGTTCAATACAGCATATAAAAATCGTACAATATACGAATATATATTAAATATATCTACAAGACTTCGATAGTAGAATCCTAACCCCTTCAAGTACTCATAGTTTTATCTTCAGAAGCATTAGAAGCAGGGGCATCGGCAGCATCAGCTTCAAGGTTAGAATCATCGGGCTTCTTTTCGTTTAGCTTTTTATTCTCTAGTTTATTTTCAATCAAATCATGGAATGCAATGATTGCTCTTACTAGGGTACTGATATAAACCATCATTAGCTCATCATTAGTTTTAATCGCAAAAGCGGTTGATAATGGATTTGTAGATTGACTAGGAACTTGACTATCAATTATTTTATTGGATGCATTTATACCAGCATTAGATAAGTTAGGCAATAAATTGAAGACGTTTTGTAATTTTCCTAGGATTGTGTGGTTTATGGGCAATTTCTTTTGGTAAACTTTATCTAAATAATTAGCAATTTCTCTTAGTTTTTGATGTAAACCTAGTAACGATTGATAGCTTTGAGTAACTCTTAATGATAAATTTCCTGCTGCTTGATCTCTAATATCTCTTAATAAATGTTCTACACCAATCTCTTCAGCTTCTTCAGCCTCGATTAATGACGGAACATGGACAAAAGTTCTTTCTGCGGCCGAACCATCATTCTTTATATCATCAACCGCATAATAGGCGTCAGTAGGAATACCAACTTCTCTAGGCTGAACATCAACAATCAATAACAATGGATTCAGAGTGTATTTTTTGAATGCATCATTAATCTTTAAATCAGAAGGCTTCAATTTAGGTCCTGAGTGATACCAACCAATTAACTTTTCCTTAGCATTGATTTTTTTGAACATTTCCCCCATTGATTCTATAAAATTATGGTCTAAGAACCAAACACTTGGATTCTTTTCATCTTCCTCAAAAGGGATAGCATATGAATTCGTGACTCTAATAGTATCCGAAGAATTATCTCCCAAAACTACACCAACTACCCTTTTTTTGGAATCTTTGGCAACTCTATTATAATGATCCACAACAGATAAAAGTACCAACGGTGAAACCGTTACTGTCTTATCTAAAAATGTAGATTCACTTGAAGCGGTTGGCATTGTGGCAAATTAATACAATAAGATATAAGTAAATTAAAAAACTAATTCAAACACAGAAATGTACAAAAAAAGCAAAGACGTAACCTCAATTTTCTAAATACCTTAGATAAATAAATTAATTGTGGTATAAAGTAGTCTGATAAGTTGTGTGAACGATTACCGATTGCCTTCGAAGTCTATGATTCCAACATAGTCGTGCACATTCAAAATAAATTATCGCTTCTAATATAGATGCTTTGGATTTATAAATGAATCATTAACGGCGGTATATATCAGGTATGTTTGGACAAATAGTAATAGGTCCTCCTGGATCAGGCAAGTCTACATATTGCTATGGAATGCAGCAATTTATGTCGGCAATAGGCCGTAAACTGTGCATTATTAATCTTGATCCAGCTAACGATGCTTTACCATATCCTGATTGCTCGCTAGACATACGAGATTTCGTTACCTTAGAAGAAATAATGGAAGAACTAAATTTAGGCCCAAATGGGGGATTGATGTATGCATTAGAGAGTTTGGATGAGAGTGGAATAGATGCGTTCATAACTAAGATCAATGAATTAGTCGAAGAGCGTAACTATCTCATATTTGATTGTCCTGGTCAAGTTGAACTATTCACGCATCATAACTCGTTATACAAGATCTTTAAGAAGCTAGTAAAGTCCAAGGATCTAAGGTTATGTGTTGTTTCATTAGTGGACTCTATATACCTTACCAGCCCATCACAATACATCTCGATTTTACTATTGAGCTTGAGATCTATGTTGCAGTTAGATTTACCTCATGTAAATGTGATATCGAAAATTGATATGTTGAAAAGATATGGAGACTTGCCATTTAGATTGGATTATTATACAGAAGTTCAAGATCTAAAATATCTTACGCCATATTTGGAGAAGGAATCGAATTCGGTGCTAGGCAAAAACTATGTAAGATTAACAGAAATGATAGGAGAGCTTGTTGAAGATTTTAACTTAGTGGCATTTGAAGTGTTGGCAGTAGAGAACAAACAGTCTATGATAAACCTATTGAGTGTCATTGATAAAGCAAATGGCTATAGTCTTGGTACCAGCGAGGTTGGTGCCGATTCAATATGGAGTGAAGCAATAAGACAGGGTACTTTACCAGGATATAAAGAGATAGACATACACGAAAGGTGGATCGAACATAAATTCGAGTACGATGTGCAAGAGAGAAAGAAAGAACAAGAAATTTCCAATCAATATGCTCAAGATTCATCACAACAAGAATTAACGGAAGATGAAGAATTGGAGTTAGCGATAAAAGACTGGGAATCTAAAGGGGCAGGGAAATCTCAGATTTAATATATTTATTATTTAGGTTATTAGTTTGGCATATATAGAAGCTTTCGTAGTATTAGGCACTAATTAATTCTTTGGCAGCACTTAAATCCTCATCACCCTTATAATTTTCCACATACTCTATTAAAGCTTGTTTATGCTTTTTAATTTTTTCGGAGACTTCTGGCACCATTCTTTGAGATTCTTCTAATACTTGGACCTGTTTTTTTAATTCGTATTCATCAGCATTATTAGATTTCATTTGATTTACAAAATTTTGTTGTTCAGCAACTTCTTGTTGGTACAATGATTCTTCTTTTATTAATCTTTTTAAGGCATTGACCTTAATTTGCAAACTACTTGGTGACATGATGCTTCAGTACAAGTTTCAACAAAATGGACTCATAGTCCAGGTGATTATAAATAAACATGAAGAGTCGTGTATATACGTAATATTTTTTTTGTATCTTCTTAGATGATTAAGATGCTGATTTAGGTAATTGTAGAATACTTCGTATAAATTGTGAATAGTTGGGATATGTCGAAGAAAATAGAACTATATGATGATTCTATGGACAGTATTGTGGAACAAATCCAGAGAACCGCTTCTGATCTAAAAGGGAAAAGAAAATTACTCTTGGATCAAATAGATTTGTACAAAGATTTGCAGGCGAAAGTAGATATGAAAGCAGAAAAAGCCATGGTTCTCTTAGGTGACGGATATTTCGTTGAAATGTCACCAAACGATGCCAAAAAATATTTAACAAGGCGAATTAACAGCATTCATGAAATAATTGGAGGATTTAATATTAAGATCAAGGATGCGGAGAATACTATGGAGCATATTTCTAAATTTCGAGAAATTGAGATAGAAAGTGATAAAAAAGAGGTAATCAATGAAGAGGGGCTTCCGTTTTTGGATATTCAAGAAGAATTAGATGATGAAGATAATATCACGAGTGTAAAAATCAATAATGAAAAACAGGCTCATGAGAGTCAATGTAAAAATGAAAAACCAGCAGATGAAGGACTCCCTATGATGGATATCCAAGAAGAGCTAGATGAAGATGGTAATGTTAAAAGTGTAAAGATTAACAATAAGGTCCAATTGATAGACGACCAAATCGAGAAAAAAGAAAGTAAGAATTCAAAGAGAAATGAACAATTTAATTCAAAAGAAAGGAATAAAAATTTCAAAAAAATTGAGGAAATAGATGGGAATGAAGAAGAAGAAGAAGATGATGATCAGCTATCTGAATTATTACAGGATATGGGTATCATTCAGCTGAAGAAAACTGATGAAATAAATATTGATCAGGACAAATTGCTTGATAAAATTGATCAATTAAACATAAATTCAGACGAAAAATTCAAGCTTAAACAAATATGTGTGGAAGGATACAAAAGTTTACAAGTTGAAAAGACAAGTAATGAGGATATACAGGAGAAAGGCGAACAGACAGATGAAGAAATAATATCGGATCTAATTGTGGAAAATGACTTGCAAGACTTGCTAAGTACCGATGATAAGACAAATTCTCACCAAAAAGACACTGACAGTAATCGAATTGCAATTGACGGAAATGACTTATTGGAACTAGAACTAATTGCGGATAAATTTGTCGATACTAATAATAGTTCAATAACCCACGCAGATGACGAAGAGTGGGACTTTGAATTTGATGACGAAGAAGAAGAAGAAGACGAAGATTTTTCGGATGATTTACTATATGGAAGTAGTGGTGCAACATTTATCCCGCAGACTGAATCTCGCCCTGGATCTCAAAATTTGAATAATCTATTATGGAAGCAAGTGATGGAACTAAGAAATAAAAAAGCTCAGGGGGCTATATCTGATTCAACTCATAGCTTAAAAAAAAAATCTGTCCGATTTTCAGAACAATTGGAAATTAAAGAAATTGAGAATATTAGTGAGGAATTGAAGAATATTGATCATTTCAAGCAGAATATTTCCAGATTTAAACAAGACAGGCTAATTAAATCCAATGATTTTGAAATTAAAGATGCAATAAAGCAGTTGGAGAAAACAAATGAAGAAACAGTTGAAAGAGACAAACCAGTCAGTGATATAGTTGAAAGAAACGAACCAGTCAGTGATATATTTGAAAGAGATATTATTACAAGAAATCCGATCAGCGGTGTTGTAGAAGATCCAATTGAAAAACCTCACATAGGTGAGGTGTCAAAAAGCACCGTTAGATCAGACACAAACAAGCCAAAAATATCGAAATTCAAACAGATGAAGGCGACACCTGCATCACTGCAGCAATCGCCGAAGCATAGACCAGTAAAAAAGCCTATTAAACCATTTGAGATAACCGATATTGAAAGAGGCAAGACTAGAAAGTCCGTGATAGAAGAATCTATCAAAGAAACCGAAGATAACCCAATACACATAATGGATACCAGTCTTGACTACAATAGCATGCAACAAGATATGGATACCATGGTCAAAGCATACGCCTTAGGCATGTACGATGATGATATAATTACCGAAGGGCCAGTTGTTCAACAGTTAGACGATTTTGAGAAGTTGAATAAAATTATCGAATCAATGCCAAAGCCTGAAGCCTCAACTGCGAAATCGGTCAAATCTGCAAACGGCAAAGTAGAGGAAATCTTTGATCCGTATTTAGATCAGGTTGGTGGTGAGCATCAAGATGATGATGATGACGATGACAATTCCCCTTTATTAGGTGAAATCTTAGAAAATGATATTGTACCTCCACCGGATATTGAGCAATCAATTTTGAATCAAGAAGTCACGTCTAACTATCACAGGTTAAGGCAGAAATTGTTTTTCAGCGAAAATGAATACCGGCAGGACAATAAAGAATTTGAACCAATCGATGAACACGGAAACAACCTCAGAATTAGCAAATTCAAAGCTTCCAAACTTGGACTGAACCATTAGTACGTATATCCGTTCCGAGATATTTTATTCTTGTTTGTGCATATCTACGGCCCTCGAGGTTGGTTGATTCGGCTTATTATATAATCCTGCATTTATAGTCCGGGGGAATACATCGGAGTTTAGAATTCAGCTCGCTGGTCTGAATCTCGTGTGGATATAGTAGAGTCCCCTCTATATGATAACGACTCCGAATAAATATAAATATATAGATACATCTGTGCCCTTTAATGGCATGTAGATCGTCTATGGAGTACAAAAATTACGTCGTATATAATAAAAATTTTAATGCTCTGTAATACGATATAATTTACACTACGGATCCCAGCACGATGGTTAGTATAATATTCTAATTCCGATTCAATTACCGGTAGGTGAAAAAAAAAAGTTGTCCAGAATAATAATAATAATAATAAGGAACGGTGAGTAGAACCGACATTTTTGTCAATTAACAAACACGACTTATTTACACGATATATATCCGAGTATATATAGCCCCCAGAATTCCAGCATCTCCAAACTTTTTAAGGTCACTATATATTTTGTTGAGATTGAAATTTTGTTGATTAACAATTTTTTTTTTTGTGATCCGTCGTTTAAATTTTGTTGTGCATACTCAGCGACTATTTATATTAATTATTTATTCTTTTTCCTATCAGTTGTTAGATTTGAGCTGTTAGAACTTATAATTCACTATGTCATCCATTTTAAAGCAAAGGGTTAGATATGCCCCATATTTACAAAAATTAAGAACTGCTGATCAATGTGTTGAATTATTCAAACACGGGCAATATCTTGGTTGGTCAGGATTTACTGGTGTTGGGGCACCAAAGGTTGTTCCAGATGCTCTAGCTGACCATGTTGAAAAGAACAATTTGCAAGGAAAATTAGGATTCAATTTGTTTGTTGGTGCTTCGGCTGGACCTGAAGAAAGCAGATGGGCGGATAACAATATGCTTTTGAGAAGATCCCCTCATCAAGTTGGTAAGCCAATTGCCAGCGCAATCAACACGGGCAGAACTCAATTTTTCGACAAGCACTTGTCGATGTTCCCACAAGATTTGACATATGGTTTTTACACCAGAGAAAAGGAAAACGACTTGTTGGACTACACGATCATTGAAGCCACTGCCATTACTGAGGATGGGTCAATTGTTCCTGGTCCTGCAGTTGGTGCATCTCCAGAAATGATTTCGGTTTCTGACAAGATTATTATCGAAGTGAACACCGTCACTCCATCTTTCGAAGGTTTGCATGACATTGACATGCCAGTCAACCCTCCTTTCAGACAACCATACCCACATACCACTGTTGACTACAGAACTGGATTAACCGCTATCCCAGTCGACCCTTCGAAGGTTGTTGCAATTGTTGAATCTCAAACCAGAGATAAGGTTCCTCCAAACACCCCATCAGACCAAACTTCCCGTAACATCGCTAACCACTTGATCGAATTCTTTGAACATGAAGCCAAGGTAGGTAGATTACCAGAAAACTTACATCCATTGCAATCTGGTATTGGTAACATTGCTAATGCCGTTGTTGAAGGTTTAGCTGAATCTAAATTCAAGAACTTGAATGTTTGGACTGAAGTCTTGCAAGATTCATTCTTAGATTTCTTTGAAAGTGGTTCGTTAGACTTTGCCACTGCTACTTCCATTAGATTAACCGAAACAGGTTTTGACAAGTTCTACGAAAACTGGGATACCTACTCAAAGAAATTATGTTTAAGATCTCAAGTTGTTTCTAACTCACCAGAGATTATTAGAAGATTAGGTACTATTGCCATGAACACCCCAGTCGAAGTCGACATTTACGCTCATGCAAATTCTACCAACGTCATGGGTTCAAGAATGTTGAACGGTTTAGGAGGCTCAGCTGATTTCTTGAGAAACGCTAAGTTATCTGTCATGCATACTCCATCTGCTAGACCAAGTAAGACCGATAAGACTGGTGTTTCATGTATCGTTCCATTTGCAACCCATGTTGATCAGACCGAACATGACTTGGATGTCGTCGTCACTGACCAAGGTTTGGCTGATTTAAGGGGTTTATCTCCAAAGGAAAGAGCCAGAGAAATTATCAAGAAGACTTCCCATCCTGACTACAGAGATCAATTAACTGAATACCTCGACAGAGCTACCTTCTATGCTGAAAAGAGCAAGTGTTTGCATGAACCACACATCTTACAAGATGCCTTCAAGATGCATCTTAACTTACAAGAAAACGGAACCATGAAGTTAGATTCTTGGGATAAGAAGTTTTAGATCATCACATTTATATCTCAACAGATTTATATGTATAAAATTGAATGAATATACGAGTCTTTCGTTCCAATCTTACTGTAGCCAATAATAATACTTCTAAGTTTATAGGATAAATAGAGATCGACCTTATAATCGAAGTTTATATCACGTGATATAAATGACCGCATAATTTTTTTTTGAAGACATTTTTCCAGAAGCAATTGGAAAAACTACCGATCAAACAGTTCTTTGTCATATATAAGACTTCGTATATCTTGATAACCTAGAATAGTAATCGATTAGGGATTTGAAGTAAACAGGTTTAATAACATGGGGAAGTTTAATTTATATCCATCGATAAGCAGTAATATTAAACGTACAGTTTTAAACTCAATAAAGCCTAAATCAACGTCGAGACTAAGCTTATTCCACTCCTTACAACCAAAACTTCAAGCGAGGGCGTTTCATTCGTCACGTAATGTGTTGATAAACTTCGACCCTTACCAGACATTAGGGGTTGACAAATCGGCCTCAGCTAAAGACATCAAGAAGGCATATTACCAATTAGTGAAAAAGTACCATCCAGATGTTAACAAAGAGAAAGATGCTGAAAAGAGGTTTCACAAGATCCAAGAGTCATATGAGTTATTGAGTGACAAAGAAAAAAGATCACAATATGACCAGTTTGGTGCAGCAGCCTTTGATTCGAATGGTAATGCAAATCCATTTGCAGGTGGTAACCCATTTGGCGGGTCTCATGGTGGTAATCCATTTGGAGGAGGTGCAGGTGGTAATCCATTTGGAGGTATGGGATTTGACTTTGAAGATTTATTTAAGCAAGCATTCAATGGTGGTGCTGGTGGCAGAGGTGGTGGCGGTCAATTCGTGACAGAACATGTAGGAGATAACATAGAAGTCTTAAAGACAATAGGCTTCAAAGAATCAATTTTCGGGACAAAGGTGGAAATTAACTATAAGGCAGTTGATTCATGTAATACATGTAAAGGAAGTGGATTGAAGAAAGGGAAAAAGAAGACTACTTGTTCTACATGTCACGGTACCGGACAGAGTACCCATATTTTAGGTGGATTCCATATGTCATCAACTTGTAACTCATGTCACGGGACTGGTGTCACTATTCCTTCTAGTGACCAATGTACTAGCTGTAAAGGTAATGGAGTTGAAGAAGTACCTAAATCCACGTCGATTGATTTGCCATGTGGTATCGCCGATGGTACTAGATTAAGAATTCCAGGTGCTGGGGATGCTCCTTTCACCACAAAAGATCCTTACAACCAAACAAGAAATGGTGATTTGATTATTAGAGTCCACGTCTCTAAAGATCCAGTTTTCACTAGAAGTAACAACAAGATTGTTGTAAACCAAGACATTATTATGACTACTGCTGCATTAGGTGGTGAAATTGTAGTTCCAACTATAGATGGACAAAACATTAAATTGAAATTGAGACCTGGTGTTCAAAATGGTAAGGTGTTAACAATCCCAGACAAAGGTGTACCAATAAACAGAAATATTCAAAACAGAGGTGATATGGAAGTTAAGTTGAATGTTAAGACGTTGATTCCAGAAACCCCTATACAAACTGCGCTTTTAGAAGCTTTGGCTGATGCATTTGACGATAAGAACGCTAAAAGAACGGATGCACACTGGAAATTAGATTTAAACGAAGATGAGAAGGAGGTTAATGAAACTTTAGACGAAAAAGACTTACACCCTTCAAAGTTGAACAGAATTGGCAAATTCTTGGGAAAATTTTTCAATTTAAAGGATGAAGACAAGAAATGATTATAAATAGGTAGCATTAATATGATTGTATATAGTATTTTAAGTATTATTTGTTAAATAGATAAATCGTTTGTTCTACACGTCAAGTAGTTCAGAAACTTCATAGCACATTCGGCCGGCATTTCATCTATTCTATTCAGTACCAAACGTGTCTACGTTTTAGTCCATTCAGATACCATTTCAATTCTTCAACTCCTAATTTTAGGCATTCATTATCTAATTTTATTCCGCAAATGTACGAACAGAGCAAAGATGAGCCACCGTAAAAGATCCCGATATTGCCTTAGGAATATGTAGCCTATTATCTTCTCTTATTCTGTACGTCATGAGGAAACCAGATAAGTAGACGCGAAACCGATATCAAATCGCGTCTCCTCGCTTCGTTTAGTTGAAGATCCGTGTCGCTGGGGCCAGACCTTCATCTACATATCCAGGAATCAGCAAGAATAGATCGAAGACACAAGTTTTGCCGTATTGATGAAATATATGCCCGTACGAGAATACCTATTTCATCACAAATGCGTTTTTTAAAGGTGCGTCTTTATGCGATATTGTTCATCTTCATTTCAGGTTATTCATTAATTCATTCCTTACATACAGACAATAAAAGTGCGTAAATAAAATCGTGTTTTATTTAGTATTAATTGAATTTACCATTTTTTTTTAATTAGCTGGACCTTCAGTTACATGTTCAACTAAAGTTCATATATCATCAAACTTCTTGACACTTGGGTTCATATTCAAATTTCCTAATATCAGAGTATATTCTAATTAGGTTGTGCAGACCTACCATACTTGTTATTTGGGCTTCCAGACCATGTCATTCGCTACAAAACCAAAACCAAAGGATCTACCTGCGCTACCAATTGTGATAGAAAACGATAACCTCGAAGATATAGATATAGACACAGATAAATCGAACACCATAGAAAATAAGTATCCCAATCCTTATTTTCATAGCAATCCAAGTCAATATTCCAAAGATAATTTATCTATGATGTCGTCCAAGGTTTCTTTGACTAATTCACATGTATCACCTATGACGAAGAATGAAACTCTGATGACGCGTCCTAGAAGTGGGAGTTCTATTAAGCCCAGACCAAAACTGGCCATATCTCAATACGTTGTTCAACTTGATAAGACCCCACTGAACTTAACACCTTCACAAAGGCTAAAACTTCGCAAGGCTCAACTCAGTAATAGTATCTCCAATTTTAACTTGCCGGAAAAGAATAGTGGTAAATGCTTTATGGACGAAGAAAGTGACGATGATGAAGAAATAGGCGAATACGATTGTGTTTTCAATGTTCCATTTTCGCAACCCTTGGCATCTTTAAGTCAGAGAGAAAAGTTCACATTTGACAATAGTGATAGAAAATCCTTGGCTACCGATTCTACAAGATCTTCTTCAATCTTGAGCCATGAGAGCTTTGCTGAAACATCGTCTGTTGTCAGTTGCAATTGTGATGATAATAGTGGAATGAAATCCTCGAATTGCTATAATAATTCGAGATTAAATAGGAGTCTTAATGCTTTAAGTATGGATGATTTAAGCATGTCAAAAGATGCACAGGACTTAACATTGTTATTTAATAGAACTGAAACTGTTCAAATAAATGAAGAAAGTCGGCAAAGGAGGAAAATGTTAAATAACTTTAAGAGAATACCTAAATCTATGCCTTCAACTCCAATTGAAGGATCGTTTTCTGATTTATCTATTTCCGACAAAGCCAGCTCTTCAGAATTTCAGCTGCAACGGAATCCAAGATCATTGAGTCAAAGATCAAAATCTCAACCAGTGATTCCTATGTCTACAAAGGAACGGAAGCACCTGAGTGCGCCATCTAAATATTATACTTTCACTAGACCTACTTGGCTACCACCGAAATCATCATATGATAGAATAAAACATCAAAAAGAATCAGAAGATATAATATTCCGGGCTCTCCAGAAAGAAGCACAAGAGAGAAAAGATAAACTAAAGCAATTGGAAAAGCTTAAAATATTGAGAAAGAAAGATGTGGAAGCCTGGAGGACCTTAAATTTCGGAGACGATGAAATACTAAGACAGTCAAAGAATAACAGAAAAGTCCAAGAAATGTACTGGAGAGGTATACTGGAAAATATAAGATCCAGGATATGGCAAAAACAAATCGGTAATACCTTAAATTTGCATGAAAAAAATTGTGATGCTTTCTTTGATAAATATGATTCAATTTTTATTAAAAAAGTTAATACACTCGATTCCTTACTAAGAAGTAATGCTCAAGATATGGTCGCATTGGAGCAGCTGGCTTGCACGTCTGGTGGAAAAGAAATGTATAATGAAATCAAAAATGCTGAAGTTACTTCGAGTAAACATATTAATATGTTCTTGAAAGCAAATCAAAATATGCTTTCTATAAAGGCATTGTATGATAGAACAAGCCATGATTTGTTAGATACTTATCCCGATATTAAGATTTTTCAAAACTATGACGTTTTGCTGGCATTAACTAGAGTAATTATCAGTTTTATCATTTATTTAAATGAAACCAGAGAAAAAATAGAAATTAATGAACAAACTTTGGGCAAGCTAAATACCAATTATTATTTTACTGGTTTGAATACGTTAGCGGCAATATTATATTATCACAATAGAAGTTCACATGCGACTTTCATTAGTTTGGCCAATATATATGAAAGAGAAGTACCAAAATTGTTACTTAATTACAAGGCCCAGACTGATATTACAAAGAAACAGCTTATTAATAGTGACTTATGTGAAATTTTTATGAAAAAATTTGATTCTTCTTTCAAGAAGTATTTAGGTAGATTATCCACACATTTTGATGTTATAGGGTTGAAATCATTTGAATTTGTCCCACAAATTTTATCTGGTCTATTCTCTAATTTATTCAATTTTGAATTAAGCTGTCAAATCATGGATATTTATGCATTTGAAGACACTTCTTTTTTGTTGAGATGCCTTTTGGCTCTTCTTAAACAAACGTCATTTAAGTTGTTTGGTACCAAACAGGAAGTATTAGATCTTTTAGGAGAAAAAAATAGAGAGAATTTGAATAATCAAGATTCCAATAATGACACTTATAGATATTTGAACGTTGGATATGATTATCAATTCGTACAAACTGTCAAGGAAATGGTACTTTGAATGTGTACATTAGTTTAATAATTTTTAATTCTTTCAAGTAATTAGTAGATATACATTATAATTTATACAAAAGAATATTATCTGTTACAATTCGATTTCAAATTGCCGAGGGAAGTTAGGGAAAAGAGCTTGTGCTATTGTCTATTTTTTAACATCATTAAGAATATCTAAGAGCTTTTTTCCGTCGTCTGCAGTTTTAACCTTCAAAATGTAAGTCTCAATCGACTTATCAGTTGGATTGACAGTTGGGACTCTAACCATGGAGCCATTACCTATAGTAGTGTAAGCCATGTCTTTGTTAACTAGCGTATTTAATAAAACTCTCAATCCACCTTCTGCCCTAACAAGTATTCTTGACTTTCCTGTAACCTTGTTTCTTAAAATTTTTAAATCACCTAAACCCTTAGAAGCGTAAGGATTTTCTGTATTTGATGGGTCAAATAACATTAATTTAGAGCGCTTAGTGTAGAGCGCTTCTTCATCCTCTTCACCTGTTTGACTATCAACTTTTTCAGAGGATAATTGTGCTACTGCTTTAAAATTACCACCAGTATCTTCTTCTGATGGCTCTGCTTCTTGTTGTGTGTCTGGAGTAGCAGAATTCAATTCTGTTTCGATTTTATTACTAGTGGAATTGAAAGTGAAAGATGGTGTTGAATTATTGTTTCCAAATAATGGGGTACCAGGGTTTGAAGAACCAAACGAGAAGGCCGGTTTTTCAGACGATTGAGATGGTGGGTTGAATGAAAATTGGAGTGACGATTTAGGTTTTTCGTCTTTTGTTTCTTTATTTTCTGACCCAAAAGAGAATGGCTTTGGTGTGGAATCTGAAGTAGAACTACCGGAAAATATGCCTTTATTATCACTATTAGAAGTAGATGCACCAAATGAGAAAGCAGGTTTTGATTCGTCTTTATTTTCGGTGGAAGCAGATCCAAAAGAGAATGCAGGTTTTGATTCGTCTTTCTTTTCAGTGGATGCAGATCCAAAAGAGAAAGCAGGTTTTGGTTCGTCTTTCTTTTCAGTGGATGCAGATCCAAAAGAGAAAGCAGGTTTTGGTTCGTCTTTCTTTTCAGTAGATGCAGATCCAAAAGAAAAAGCAGGTTTTGGTTCGTCTTTCTTTTCAGTGGATGCAGATCCAAAAGAAAAAGCAGGTTTTGGTTCGTCTTTCTTTTCAGTGGATGCAGATCCAAAAGAGAAAGCAGGTTTTGATTCGTCTTTCTTTTCGGTAGATGCACCAAATGAGAAAGTAGGTTTTGATTCGTCTTTCTTTTCAGTGGAAGATCCGAATGAGAAGGCAGGTTTTGGTTCGTCGTTCTTTCCAGCAGTAGAAGAACCAAAGGAAAATGCTGGTTTAGAGTCGTTCTTTTGAGTAGATGCATTTTTATTAGACGCATTTATTGAAGAAGATTTGGCATCACCTAACTTGAAAACATTATCTTTTATAGGTTTGTTAAAATTGAATGTAGGTCCCTTGATTTCAATTTCTGATTCAGAATCAGAACCAGAATCGGCCTTTTTGGCAGGTTTCGGACCAAAGCTAAATGGTGAATTCTTAACTGTAGGTTTTGCGTTTAAAGTGAATTTTGGACCCTCCACTTTAATTTCCTCTTCGGAGTCGGAACTCGAATCAGATTCTGCTTTCGTCTCAACCACCTTCGGTTTTTCGACAGATGTAGCTTGATCCCCTGGTTTGGTGATACTTCCAGACAGCGACAGCGAAGTCTTTGACTCAAAGACTGCCTTACCAGATTCGCTTTCTCGAATTTTGATCTCTCCGCGTTCTATTTTGCTGTAGTACTCAATGTACTTCTTCGCAGCCTCAGTGAAGTTAGCCACATGTCCCTCCTTATGGCTCCTATTTAACGTCTCAATAAACTGTGCGTTTAACGCCTTGATTTTCTCGTTCTTATCCTCTGATTTCTCCGATCCATTACTGCTGGCAAACGTGAATGGCTTCACACTTGGCTCGGTGCTCTTCGATCTATCCTGCGCCTTCACGCTTCCAAACAACCCACTACTTCCCACCGTACTCGCCCCAAAAGATGGCGCCGGCGATGCTGAGCTCCCTACCGACGATCCTGGCGTTCTTCCTCTGGGTTTAAGAATTTTTCTTTTCGCTAACACGCTAGCAGATGCCAGCTTCACTGACTTCGGTTCATCATCTGACTCGTGGTCTAGATGATTCTCTCTAGTAATCTGTTCACTTGCTCCTCTCTTCGACATCTAGAGCTTGTATACTTCAATACCTGGGTCCTTATTACTTATACCTTCGTTTCCTATTATGAGACTACTGGCAAGGGCGTGCGAAAATCATTTTCCAACCATCATCAGGGCAAAAACCTAAGTTCACGTCATGCACGTGCGCATCAAAAACAACAGTCACAAATGATCAGGTGACAAAAACGAAATCGAATATATAATACACAAAAACGACGCAAAATGAAAGTCACATGACCAGTTTTTTTTCCCAATTGTCAGAATACCATTCCACTAAATAACTAGATGAAAAAAATTTACCTAGGGATTTTTTATACGTTTTTAGTATAGTAAGAATCGTCAATCAAGTAAGTTATAGATCACGACTATAAACCGTAAAAAGTATCAGGAATACTACTAGAATACAATCAGACCAACAGTTGCAGAGAAGTAATTAGAGGGGACCAAAAATGGGTACTAATTAAGTGAAAAATTTGGTATGGCAGGACTAAAAAAATTATAGATTGAAATTTTAGGGATGAAAAGTGGAATAGAGAATAGGAATGCAAGGAAGAGAAGAGTGTTGGTGAAGAGAAGGAGGAAAAATAACATTAAGTCGGAATGTTGGTGGATGGGAAGTTGGGATTGCTAGTAGTAGACAGATACTGGAGGGGAATAAGGACAAACATACTAACAATATATCTAGAATGGCTCCAAAGATTCAACAAACTAAAGCTGCTAAAGCTGCTGCCGCTTTAGCTGGTGGTAAGAAAGGTAAAAAGAAGTGGAATAAGGGTAAGGTTAAGGATAAGGCTCAACACGTCGTTATCTTAGACCAAGACAAATACGACAGAATTATCAAGGATGTTCCAACTTACAAATACGTTTCTGTCTCCGTTTTAGTTGATAGATTAAAGATTGGTGGTTCTGTTGCTAGAGTTGCTTTAAGACAATTAGAAAGAGATGGTATCATCACTCCAGTCGTCAAACACTCTAAACAAGCTATCTACACTCGTGCTGAATAAATTCATTTGCCATGCTAAAAGATTACATATTTCTTGGTTATAAAGTTTTATTTTAATGGTTTCCCTTTTTCACATTAGGTCTAGTTAATGAATTATTCAAATGTATATTCTATTACGTCGTAAATATTTGTAGTACCATATGACACTGAATTGGGATTAGTGTTTATCTTGTAGCGTACAGTACGTGAAGATCATATATGTTGGTTTGGCAAGGCAGATTTCGTACGCCTGTGATAGGCCTCTTCTACTTAGCATGCGCAATATCTGATCAAATCAAATATCACCGGTTTAACCTTCACATGGCTAAGCATTAGTCCAGTATGATACTACCTTCATATTCGAGACTTATAGCATTTGGGAGAGTTAGCAGTAGGCTACAGACCCCATGTTTGGCTTTTCTGAGTCGAACATTCTTCACTTTACCATCTTTTTCATCCGGTCCAGAATCTGGTGTACAAACTTATAAAGTGAGCAAAAGAGTCAATGTAACTCCAGAACAAATGTTTAACGTAGTTTCGGATGTTTCTAAATATCACGAGTTTGTTCCATTCGTTGAAAAATCTCTAATAACCAAGAAAGATAAGTTAGAGTTACCACTCGAAGGGGTTTTAAGGGTTGGCTGGCAACAGTTTGATGAAGAGTTTACCAGTAAAATAAACTGTGTGCCTAATGAAAAAGTAACAGTCAAGTCCTTAACTATACTGTTGTTTAATAGTTTACACACGGAATGGTCTTTCAAAGAAATTAAAAGTTCTCATATAAGAGAACCTAGCTGTGAAGTGGAGTTGAACTTGAAGTATAGTTTTAAAAATCCCTTATATAATGCTGTTAGTTCAATGTTTTCAGATCAAGTGACTAAAATAATGATCAAAGCATTTGAACAGAGAGCTATAGAATCCAAATTGAAGAATAAATTCAAAACTAGAGATGTCAAGTTTAATAAAAACTAATGATTCACAATTATAGAATACCTTGCATCGTATATTTATTGTTTTACGCCTCTTAATATTACATATACATTACGAAATCTTGTTATTGTACATTCTTAATAGTACTTTTTCACCTAATGCAAACGAAATAATTAACCCAATCGTAAACCTACCTGCTTAAATAATGTAGAAATAGCTAAATATAGAAAAATCGAAAATAAACTTTTAGAAAAGTGTAATAAATAATTGAAAAAATAACTCAAATCACTCAACTTACTAAACTTCCTTTGGAATTAATCCGTGTGAACCAACCAAATATTCTTTAAGGAAATGATTTGGTAGTCTTGTTAATGCAATATCCGGTAAAGTGAAGGTGCCGTCTTTTAAAGAAAGGCTTCTCTTCCTAGAAGTTTGAGTGTTAGTGTATGATGAAGAGAATACCTGAGATCCCAAACTAGCAAGACTTGAGGAACTACTCGAGTTAGAATTTGCATATTTCATATTTCGTAAGTACGAAAAACTGATAGGAGATAAAGTAGTAGGTTTGACCACGGACTTATTCACCCAAGTATCCTCTGCAGTTAATGGCTTAATACACCTGAGACAGTTACGATGATATTTTCTTTGACTTTGGGGCTTATCCAAAGTTGGGTACCATTTGTAGTTATTAGTTGATGATGAAACTGAACTTGGTAATGTAAAACGTCTAGCCATTGAAGCCAGACGTTGTCTGTTACCTTGCATTTCTCTATTTTCTTCATTGCCGTCATTATCATTATTCTCATTATTTTCATTACTATCATTGAAGTCTTCTATATTACAATCAAACTCTTCATCGTCTTCGTCATCTGATGCATGCAAATCGCTCAAGTTTTGGATATCATCCTCATAATCATCATCTCTTAATGTATTAACATGGTCCCTGTTATTTTGATCACCACGGTACTCGCTTAGCCTGTAAAGGTTCTCACTATCATCATCATCATCATCGTCATCTTCACCAGCAGCGAGATTTGAAATATTAAACGTTGGAAGCGAGGGTGATCTTGTCCTTTGCAAGCTGGCATTGGATACTGATGCAAGTGAGTTTTTATCTTTTGCTAAATCAACGCTCTTTGTACGGGACAGAAATTTAGACTTAAGCCTTAAAACCTTGTCCTTTAATTTACTTGATTCATTAGAACCATTGGTTTGATTCGTAAACGAGTCATTTCTTGATGTAAGCGAATTATTTTGAGAGTTTCTTCTGCTCCTACTTCTTCTTCTCCTTCTTCTAGGAAGTGTCCTTTCTCTTGGTAACTCTCTTTGCAGAATATCTAGAGAAACATCTCTACCGCTGCAAAACGCAGCATGCCAGTCAATGAGATCCTGTGTAGTCGAAAAGTTAAGCAAAAGCTGTTCGCTTTCGATCCTAACCCTTAAGACGTTAGGCTTCTTCTTGTAGTCAGTTGCTAATCCAAATCTAGCATGCTGCAAAGAATATGATCTGAGTAATCTCTTATTCTTTGATCTATACTTACCAGAAAAACTAGACAAACCAACTGAACTGTTATTGTTAAGAGAGTCGTCATCTTGTGAGTTTATTAAACCTAACCTCTGGGTATATTTGAAGAATTGTAAATCTGCACTCGATGTTAAACCTGAGTTAACAAATTTTATTTCCTCTTCTTCGGTATCGTTGAATATTCTTTCTCTTGGTGTTTCTGCTGGTCTGAAAGATAATACATGATTCTCCACAGGCCCCGGGATTGCATAAAAATTTAATTGTGTTGAGTTTAATTCTATGATAACATGTTTCCACGATCTTACAGGGCTTGGCTCATATGGCGATAACCACTCTATCTTTCGACAGACCACTCCTATTTTGTATACGGTCGGCGTGTAAGGTGGTAAAATATCATCTTCCTTTGTATCGATCGGCGATAAAATGGGGAACTTTGGACATCCTCCTGGAGGCAAAAGGTTGTAGTTTGGTGGAAGAACAGGCGAAGGCTCTATGAACTGCAAATACTCGTCTTGACGGGATTCAACAAATGGTGTTGGTGAAGTTGCCATGATCTCATCGTGGCTTACAGGGGAATACTCGATAGGAGCAGTGTTGCATACAGAGGTGTGACTTGAATATGCCATACAGTTGGGCGTAGGTGGTGTCGAAGACTCTAGTCTCCTTCCCCGACGGTTCTCTTCTAACGATAAGTCGCTCAACGACACACTAGACACTTCCTCGTCGTCGAACCCCGAATCACTCGAGCGTCTATTATCCGATTCCATATATGCGTAGTTTGATTCGCCTGAATCTCCTGCTGAAATCAATAGCTCCTTGTGATACTCACCCGCCGAGTGTATCTGTAAACTTGTATTGCTAAGGATTCTCTTAAGCATACTTTAGATCATTAATTCTATATTCCGTAATTCGTATTCCTTTAAACGAAGTCACTCCTATTTTCTCTCCAAATATCGGTTTAATACAAAAATAAATAACAACTTATTATGGTTATAATATGAATATATTAACAAATAAAATACCTATTTTCTAAGGAATAAACCATATAGAATAACTTTAAACAACTCGGTAGATAAGAAGATCAGCAGTTTTAAAATTGCGGCTAAATAAAAATTCCGGTAATATGGAACCGCAAATATGGATACCCCTAAAAGAAAACGACTTCCTATTGTACCGAGCCCTGCCGTTGTAATTCGATGATATGTCCACGAACAATAAAAAAGGAAATAACAATACAGGACACTATAAGATACAGATGATTTTATTGTAGAAAGTAGTTGCTCGAGCCACAGAACAAGGATGATTCAAGTTCTCTTTGGTGCAAGAGCAACTATACTTAAACCGTTTAGTGTTAGGGTTGAACCGGACAATCTACATGCTAGGCCTGTTTGTAGCTGATGGACCAAATAGGATTTGTAAAGAAGGTATTCTTGGCCCGTACAAGTACAGGAAGGTACGGTGGGTGGTTTCAAGTTATGCTTGAAGTAGTCATGTAGGCGCATAGACGGACGAGTAGTATGCGACATAACTAAGTAGCGCGGAATTGAGTCAAGATGGGGGTGAGTGTATTTGGATAGGACTGTGTACACCAAATCGAAGTAGAACTCCTCCGAAGACTTGATGGAAGTCGGATCAACGTATGAGTGAATTTTCTTGTTGGTGGTTATGAAGTTGTTCATAGAGACCTCAGCCGTGGTACAGTCAGTGCATCTACAAGAAGCATTGTCTTTTTGGGCCCTGTCCCAAATGTGAACTGACAGGAAACAATCGGGAAGGTATATACTTTGAATACCGCGGATCATGTTCATAAGAATGTCATTTTGGCTTATGAACGTTGTAACCATATTATTAAATATGGGGCCGTCGATATAGTTAAAATCCAGATATGGGTGCAACTCTGCATTCGTATCTAGCACCAACGTCTTGAGCGACTCAAAAGGGGTCAGAAATAGATGCACGAGTTGGAGTTTGAATATATAGAAGCCGCATGGGTTGATCACTATCGATTGTCCGGTTCTGGAGATGGACAATCGATTTAGACGTCTCATGACCCTTACAGAATCATGAAATCCACCGAAAAATCTCACGAGGCAATCACACCCTGTGTTGGTAGACTCGTTGAAGGATATATTTTGCCTCGGGACAGGACACGATATATGATTGCATCCAATTTTCAACTCGAGGTTTTGTAAATATTCTAATTTAAATAGATCTTTGATGAGACTAAAGTCTAATTCTTTCTCCCTCGTAGGATCGTACTCGCGACTGAAATCAAACCGGCTACTACTGCTCAGTTGACCATGTAGATGACTAATTAGGAGTTCGTTAACCTGGAAAACATCATTACCTAGATCCGCTTTAATCCGTTCTAAGAAATTCATCCCTAAGTTATGAACTGAAGAAATATGTAACTTATTTAGTCTCCGGAACAACTTCGATACTTTTTCCTTATCATCTACAGCTAAATCAAAACTTTCGACTTCGGCTAAAATAAACGATATACCAGTGACCTGAGTTGTTTCAATATTGATACATTTTACTAAATCGTTCAAGTCCTGTAAATGACGTAGTTGCAAAATCCTGATATTCGATATAATATCCTGCGACAGGTAAACAGAGTATAAATCATCAAAAAAAAGTTGGAAATGAACCAATGGTATGTTCCCAACGTATATTTCATTTACATCACTTCCTTGTAAGAAACTTTTACTCCAAAATTTTAATTTGAATAATGTAAATTTTATACTATCTGTGATTATTCTCTTTAATTGAAGAGTCAAATTTGGATTGTTCTTCAAAGATCTTTCAAATAGCTTTAATCTTGATACTGGTTGATTAGTATAGTTTATAATAGACCACGAATGAAATGAATTTGATACTTCTGGTTGTTCACTGATACATTCTATAACTGGATAATCCTTTTCTGTAATGAATATATTTGTGTAGAGCAGCTGACGACATACTAAACTTAGTGCTTGACACGTCTGACTCAAATTTACTAAATCAAATTGATGGAGATGTGATGCTATATCATTAAGTATATCGTTCGGCAAATTACTTATTGATGACATGTTTTTATCAAAATGCAAGCATTCTCTGTTAACCAATACTTGATATTAGGCTTTATGTTATTATGCTGTTATGCTGATTACTGATTAATAATTCTTGGTATAGTGTTGCAATTGTATTTGATCTGATATCAACAGAAATTCTTTATCGCAAAATGCTCGCAACTAACACGAGATTTGGTGATACATAAAAATTAACTGTGGAAGACTAATACTACCAAAGAAGTACTAGACTTGTACTCGTTGTCAGTTTTTCATCAGTTAGTCTTTTTAGTTAAGAAAAAAGAGTTCTTTAATTTTTCGAAAATTCTCCCAAATACTGAAATTTTAGGAAATTTTAGGAATTAACTAAAATTTAGAATTTCATTATTTACCAATAGTATAAAAACCTATGTTGCCAAAGTATTTAGAGTCATGAAATAAAGAATATATATATCGAATCTAGTAAAGTTATTATGTGCATCTACTTTTCTTTGTAATGTGTGTTCTATGTTTGCTGCAGATCAATTGCGAAAAACTCAGCTTGACTTTAGTTTAGTTCTTATAGTAAGTACATGTTCCATTAAGTACTGTTAACTAACAATACTATAGAATTTTCTGTAAAAGTATTCTTTAATATTAATCATGATGACTAAATTAGTAATTCTAATGCTTGTCTCAGCATATTCTGTTTTGGGTGTGAAGGTGAATCCCTTACCAGCACCTAGAAATATTACATGGAATGATGATTTAACTATAAAATTCGATGAAAATATGCAATTGAGCATTAACAGAGAAAGTGCCATTATCAAGGGGGCATTTAACAGAACGCTCAATACTATAAGGAAATTGAAATGGACCCCAGCAGCAACTGAAGCGGAATATCCTAAGTATGACCCAACAGTTCAGACCGTCATGGATAAAGCAAACGTATCTACGGTAAATCAACTAGATGTAATAATAAATGATCATAATTCACCACTACAATTAGGTACAAATGAAACTTATGAGTTGAAAATAGATCTCCAGCTGGAAGCAATAAGAATAGTATCAGAGACAACATGGGGAGCATTACACGCATTTAACACATTACAACAATTGGTTATATTTGATGATTACGAGGAAATGTATTACATAGAAGGTTTATTTGAGATATGGGATGCTCCAATATATCAGCATAGAGGGTTGATGATTGATACTGGGAGAAACTTTTTAACCGTGGAGTCCATTTTAGCCCAAATTGACATTATGTCTTTATGTAAAATGAATTCTTTGCATTGGCATCTAGAAGACTCCCAGTCATGGCCCTTGCATATTTCCAGCTATCCAGAAATGACTGCAGATGCATATTCAAAAAAGGAAATATACACCCCAGAGGATATAAGACAAATAGTACAGTATGCATTTGAACGGGGAGTCAGAATCATACCTGAGATAGATCTACCGGGCCATGCGAGAGCTGGATGGAGACAGATTGATAGAGATCTCATTTCCTGTGGTACCATACCTTGGACACATAATATTGCAGTGGAGCCGCCAGCAGGACAACTAGACATTGCATATGACCATACATACACCGTTGTCAAAAAGGTTTATGATGAAATAAGCTCTTTGTTTAATGATAATGTCTTTCATATCGGTGCTGATGAAGTCAACAAAGCCTGCTATGATTATTCGAATTATGTTCAGGATTGGTATAATAAAAACTCTTCATTGACCATTAAGGATTTAATGCAGCACTGGCTAGACAAGAGTTTACCCATATTTAGAAACCGCAAGGATAGACGTTTAACAATGTGGGAAGATATTGTTACAAGTAACAACAGTGCAATTAGAATACCGAAAGACGTGATATTGCAATGTTGGAGCTTTGGGGAAAGTAGTATAAAAAAGTTGACGGATCTTGGATATGATATTATTATATCTTCAGCATCTCATTTGTACTTAGATTGTGGATATGGGGGATTTGTGACCAATGATCCGAGATATATAGATTCAGAGAAGAACGAAGAATTCAATAGAAGAAGTGGTGGTTCTTGGTGTAGTCCTTATAAAACCTGGCAGAGAATTTATTCCTATGATTTTGTTGCTAATTTAAGTCAAGAACAAAAAGATCACATATTAGGAGTCGAAATAGCACTATGGTCTGAGCAGGTTGACAGTACAGTCTTAAGCCAAAAAATATGGCCAAGGACGGCTGCCCTTGCAGAGCTTACGTGGAGTGGAAATAAAGTTGTTGAAACAGGAAAATTAAGAACAAATTCATTAACTCAGCGCATTTTTAACTTCAGAGAATATTTGGTAGCTTTGGGATATAATGTAAGTCCTTTAGTCCCCAAATACTGTGTCAAAAATCCTCATGCCTGTGACATTTAAACTAACTAGGTGTTACTATGAAGCTTTTGGCTGTGAAAAAGTAACAGGCACGTGACAATACCGTCATTTCAAGATTTGAAAAATAGTCATCATAGGATATATATGTACATTATGAAGATGGAAGCGGAGGTTCGTAACAATTCTATAGATATTATTAGTAGGGTTCGTGATGCTTTGTTACAAGAAACTCTGAATATAGAAGATTTTCAGAAAAGTTTAAATGACTTGGGACAACTTGTATCATTATCGAGTCAATCTGAAGAATTTAGATCACAAATTCTTACCAATTATAATTTGCCAGATGTATTGACAGAAATCTTGAATAAGTCTTTTGAAGATAATGTACCAATTGAGGAATCGAAATTTACGTTGTATATTAGACTTTTAAGGGGAGTCTTGCTTTTAACTAGAAACTTGGTTATCACTAAGCAATTTATTGGATTACATACGATTCTCTCTAACCTTCTGAGATTTGATTATAGGGTACCACATGAGCATGAATTCTACCTGAAAACGCTTTTGGTGTATATTCAATGCTTAGCAAATTTGGGTATAACAAAAGACCACAATATTGTTGGAGAGACCATTGAAGTATTCTTCAAGAATGAAAGCATAATGCAATGGATAGTAAATGATGACCAAATGAAGATACCATTTGCAGCATTTCTTAAAAATATTTTGCAAAATTCAGACAATATATCCGAAGTATTGACTCACAATGATACTATTTTAAAGTATATCATAGATGAATTAGAGAAGGCAAACATTCACAATGAAGAGTTAGATCCATATGCTTCCTTATTGGTATTAATGTCCCAAAACATAATAGCACATGAAACTTATAACAAATGGATGAAGGGGATAAATTGCAAAAGCGAAGAGTTCTTGAAAGTAATGAAATTAAACCAAATTATAGTCACATCAAAAGAAGATTGGGATAACTATCAATTAACCGCGATGTTAGCTTGGATATTTGATAACTTTTTGGTATTTTCTGAATTATCTAAAAATATTTTGTTATCTCAGATCTATGATCCTATTGAACTAAAGAGCATTCATCTAATTTTAATCATTTTATTGGATTGCTTATCTGATTTAGGGAAATTTGAAGCTACGAAACAATTTTTAGAACATTATAATGCTATCGAAGAATTGATATCGTTATTGAGGGTAGTGCATGAAAATGTTGAGAGAAAGACATTAAAGAATAAAGATAAAATAGAGAGTCTTGACGGGAAAAAGGAGTTTCCGCAAGTTAAATCTTTAATCATTGAGGTGATTGCATTTTTAGTCCATGGCTCATTTGAAATACAAGAAAAAATGAGGGAACTACATGGCTTGGAATTGGTCTTGTCGAATTGCATGATTGATGATAATGACCCCTTTATAAAAGAAAGAGCAATTGTATGCGTGAAGTTCTTATTAGCGAATAACGAAAAGAACCAACAATTTGTAGCAGACTTAGAAGCAAAGCAAACCATTGATGATGACGCATTAAGACAAGTGGGATACGAAGTTCAAATTGAGGATGGAAACGTGAAGTTAAAACAAACTCAGGACCAAGGGCTACAATAGATATAATAGGAAGTTTTAAATTATATGTAAATTAAATTATTTTATAGAAATACGTTTGTGCTAAGACAATTATATTATTATAATTCTTATTTTGGTTCCTTAGCTAGTTCCTCGACAATTGTAGCTTTAATTTTTTCTAATGAAGCTTCATCAATTAATTTCAATCTTTTTTCCTTAGAAGACAAAGCCTTCAATTCGTCAGGCAAAACATCGTTTTCAAACGAATAGCCATCCACGCCAGTTAAGGATGCATTAACAACTTCAGCAAATTTTGCTGGGTGAGCAGTAGATAACGAAATATACTTTATGTTGGATGCACCATCGGCAGAATCTCTTTCGATAAATCTATAGGAAGTAGTGACACCAACAGATGTATGAGGGTCCAACACATACTTTTCAGGGTGGCTATGATAGATTTGCTTGATAGTAGACGCAGTCTCTTCATCGGTAACTCTTTCTGAACTGAAGTTAACTCTGGCAGCTTTGACAACAGATTCAGGGGCAACGACAGAACCAGTTGACTTCAATTGTTGCATCCAATCATTTAAGATTTCACCTGCTTTATTGTCATCATTGCTGGTTAAGTTATCCCTAATCAAATACCATAATAATCTTTCAAAATTTGAAGAAATTAAAATATCCATAGCTGGAGAGTAAGTAGCCTTAACTTCAGCGGGTTTGGATTGATCTCCAGATTTCTCATAACGGCCAGATTTCATGAATCTGTCCAAGATATCATTTTCATTAGTGGCAATGATTAATCTATCAGCAGGTAAACCCATTTCCTTTGCGTAATAACCAGCTAAGATATCACCAAAGTTACCAGATGGAACCACGAATCTTATCTTGGAAGATTCATTACCTAAGTGTTTGACTAACTGGAAGTATGAATAGAAGTAGTAAGTCATTTGAGCCAAAATACGAGCCCAGTTAATAGAGTTCACAGCACCAACATGGTACTTATCGTTGAATTCTTTATCTCCGAAAATTTGCTTCACAATATCTTGACAGTCATCGAATGTTCCTTTAACTGATAAAGTGTGTACGTTGGCATCTTCTACTGTTGTCATTTGCTCTTCTTGAATTGGAGAAATACGACCGGTTGGGTATAAGATAAAGACAGAAACGTCTTTCTTTCCTCTTAACCCGTAGATTGCAGCCGAACCAGTATCACCAGAAGTGGCCCCGACAACAGTAATAGTTTCTCTATCTTCTGCGCTCTTAGCATTCGCATTACGTCTTTTCAAGAAGTATTCGAACAAATTACCCACAAATTGTAAGGCAACATCTTTAAAAGCATAAGTTGGTCCATGAAACAATTCCAACAAGTATAAACCATTCTTTTCATCAATAGGCTTAATTGGAGTAACGTCTTCAGATCTGAACGTGGAATACGAAGCATGAATTAAGCTCTTCAAATCTTCATTTGGAATTTCTTCTTCAGCGACATATAACCTCATGATATTGAAAGCTAACTCTTGGAAGCTCAAGTCTTTCCATTCATCGACAAAGTTTGAAGGTAATTTTGGAATAACCGATGGAATGAATAACCCTCCATCCTTGGCTAAACCAGTCATAACAACATCTTCAAAAGAAAGAGATTGCGTACCTGACGAACGAGTAGATCTATAAGATTGTGACTGTGACATTTTGATTAATTTTGACCTGTTTTCTGACAAAGTTTTTGCTAATTGTCATCTTTATCAGTTATGATTCATCCATAAATTTTGTTCAACTCGCCCGGTTCCGGAGCCCTGGCCTAACATAGAAATTCCGCTTTCCAATAATTTTTCACCTAAAAAGCATTACATTGTAGATGAAGAGATAAGTGTCAAGCAATGGTACGGAATGAAACTCGATTAATAAGATACTTGTATAATAATGCTAGATCAAGATACTATACTTCTTCTACTACTTCCACTAACGTATATTCGGATGAAATTTATGAAAAGATAATTGATCAAGGCTACAAAGGTCTTGCGAGGCACATTATCCCCGAGAATTATGGTTCAAACCAAGTTATCAGCAGTAAGAATGACGAACAATTGAATCAATTGATAGGTAATTTTAAAAGCCCGATAAAGTTCTCGATTGGTTACGGATCTGGGGTTTTTGAACAATCGGGGTATAAGAAGTCAAAAAAACCGCAAATTGATATGATCCATATGGTGGATAGTCCGACCGAGTTCCACGAACAGAATTTGAAGCAGTATGCGAGTCACTACTCAGGCATACGTATATTTGGAACTGCTTTTATACTGAAGATTCAGGAATACGGAGCTGGCGTTTACTTTAATCCGTATATCTTAATGAATACGGAGACCAAAAAAAATAACATAATCAAATATGGGATAATATCGGTTGAGAAAAGTTTGATTGACTTAAGTGAGTGGTCTTCGTTGTACATAGCAGGGAGACTACAGAAGCCCGTGAAATACTTGAAGGATGCTGACCCGGCAATAAAATATATTAATCAGTACAATTTGAAAAACGCTATGTCGTTAGGATTATTTTTAATTAAATCGACCGAGTTTAGCGAAATAGAATTATACGAAACCATAGCCAAAATATCGTACATGGGCGATCCGCGGATGCTAATAGGTGGTGAAAACCCGAATAAGGCGAGAAACATTGTTGGGAAGCAATTTGAGAATTTCCAAAAGCTTTATGACCCGGTATTAAACTTCTTTATTGAAAATAATATTATTATCGAACTCGAATCTGACAGCCTGAAAAGACGCTTTAGGAAGAATTTGGATACTGATAAGACCTCCAGAATAATCGGTAGCTTGCCGTTGCAGTTTAGGCGTAAGTTATACAAGCGTTATGAATCAAAATTTGCCAAAGAATTGGAGCAAGATTTGAAGGCTAAATCTGTTATCAACGGACAGAACATTAACATAAATACTGCAACAGGTCCCTTCACAAAAGCCATTGCCATGGACCCCCTTTTAAGGAAAAATCTCGTGAACAGCATCAAATTCACAGTAGCATTCCCGGCTTTCATACAAACAATTAAAGGCATATTTAGTGCTGGGATTATCAAGTCAATTAACTATGCTTGGGAAAAGCGTACAAAGTACCGTCATGGTTAGACAGTTCTAGATTATTTATTACATGAATCGCATATTCTTCTTCCACTATGCATTATTTTGCTCATTTTCACTTCTAAGGCATTGAGATTCGCCTATATACGTTGAACATTACCATATCAGTATATACAGACAATAAGACCTAAGAAAACCTCTCATTTTTCTTTAATTACAATATATTCCCATCAAGTAAACCGTGTATTTTATAAGCTATAATGTAGTTAAAGGTATTAGTACTGTCATTATTACAGATTAATGGCTGCAACACTGGGTACGACATTTATGAAGTCACGACATTATGCGACATTTGAATTGAGAATTATGTGCAAGCAGTGCTGATCTCTTTAGTATTCATAGTGTTTAAAGGGAATAACATTAGTGTCATAAAAAGAGATAACAAACCATGGCACTTAGAAACCATAAAGAATCAGCGTCGGAATCTGAGTCAAAACAACCCAGTAATTCTAGAGCGTCAAACAAAGCCAGAAATGCTGCTGCACAAGCTGCCCAACAAGAATTCTTATTGAAGCATATAAACTCAAATGGACCACACGATAAGCCTAAACCTCACCCGTTAGATTTCAATTCGTTTAGTGAGGAAACTCTCGAGAAATATAACAGAAAGTACGGGTTGAATTTCCCCCCACCATTATCAATTAACGGCCACATATTAAGTTCAGAGATAGGCAAGAAAACATTTACGGCTAAAAACAATAAGAACAAGATAAGTAAGCCGGAACTCTCGAACAACTTGAAAAAGCATTTTATGGCCTTACCATGCCGTGAAAACGAGATCATTGCTAATTTCATATACACCGTGAGGAATGAAGACAAAGACTTTAAGCTATCTTTCAAATAAGGAGGGAGTAGCCACTGTATACTCATTACCGGCTATTCTATAGGTTGGATTCTGGATCAGGGATATATTGAGGAGGGTTTGAATGATCCGGATTAATGCCGATATGCCAAGTTTTAATTCGTCAGATCTGTATTTGTTGTATTTGAGGAATCAACACAATCGAAAAAAACAGCTTTTTAAAAAAACTTCTAAATGGACTATAACAAGTATTTAGGGAAACCGAATCTTTCATAGACTACCATATCAAAGTTATACTTGAATATATTCACTAATCTTTCTAAATTATATACTTAGTTAATGATTTGTTTTGTGTAATATATGCCTGACTGTAGTTGATTAGATGAACAGCGGCGTTCAAGACTCTAATCTTTGATCCTAAATCCTCCGTCAAAGCAAAATGGATAATTCGACAATTGTATTTATTGCTGTACTAGGCATTGCATTCATCTTTTTGAGATGGTTGATTGCTCCGATCCCACCACAGTTAACTAATGAATTAAACGAGGCTCTTGCAAATAGTTCGGCTAATAATCCTAATAGATCTGCTAATAATTCCAACTCTACCAATAATTCCAACAGGAGATCGAGAAGAGAAGTATCTGATGATATGATTGAAGTGGTTCAAACCATAGCTCCTCAATTAACAAGGGGCCAAATTAGAATGGATTTAGAAAGAACAGGCTCGGTCGAGTTAACTATGGAAAGGTATATGGAAACTGGCAGTTTGCCATTCCCACCTGAGGAATCAGCCGCTACTCAGAATTTACAGCCAGATATTAGTGAACATTCACAAGTAAAGAAAAAAGAGCCTGAAAATTTGATTGACAAATATGGCTTGAAATCAAAAATTAGAGACGACGGCGAAGATATAGAAAACATTGATGAGAATAAATGGGGTTCCAGTAAAGAGGAGAGAACGTCATTATTGAACAGAAAGAGAGAAGAGATGATTTTACAGGCAAGGAGAAGACTAGCCTCTCAGTTACAAAATGAAGTTGCGCTATAATGTATATATTGGTAAATAATTTTATTTAGTTATTAATGTAGGGACTATCTTCCTTTTCTTCTTCAATTGTTCCGAATCTTGTTTCTCTATTGGTTTCGCTCTAAATTGATCTATCGAGAACTGTTGACTAGCAGTATTTGATTCATTGCTATGTGTTGAGTCTTGTGGCTTAGCTTCATTCTCTTTAAGCATATTTATTATGGTCTTCCTATCATCCTTATTTGAATCTTTTTCCTTCTGTTTGTCTTCAGCAGTCACTATTTCTGGTTTCTTCTGTTCATCAATACTATTTCCATTCGTGCTTGGGTTTACATTTGATTCCCAAAACTTAGAATTATCACTTGAATTAGCAAACACTTCCCCAAAACTTCCATTGTCAAATGCTATATTAGAACAAAATCCATCAGCAGAACTAACAACAATGCTTTGACCATCTTTGTTCCAACATAAGTCTGTAATTGTTGAATAGTGTAAATTTGATACAAAGCCTAATGGTTTAAGTTTCGCTGTATCATATATTATTACCGAGTCTTGGGTAGCTATTGCAAAGATCATCTTGTATGGTAATTTGAAAACTGGTTCCTTCTCAGTCTTTTCATTTACCTTGTATATAATTGGGGAAAAAGAAATTGCAATTGCCGGCTTTTTTAAACCTGGTATGTGACAGACAGGGGATTTATTTAGTCCTGACCTAATATAAACATATACCGTGTTAGTTATGTCGTCATTGCTTTCTGTTTTATTTGGTGACTTAGAATTCAATTCTGTCTTAAATATACCCAGAGGTGTGAAGAGTAAACTTCCATCTGGAGAAAAAGCTAATCGTCTGAAAAAAGATTGTAGTGTTTCCGAATGATATAATAAGGTATGCCTCATTCCCACCAGCAATGGTGACTTCGGGTTGGTCGAAATCGGTCTTACTGCTGGTAGAGTATCAGTGGATAATGTTTTCTTGACTTGCTTTGCAGGAGATCTGACATTTTGGACACTAGGGATCGATGGAGGGCTCATGGGGGTCGCGGGTTTACTTTCTTTTGGCTCATTATCAAGTTCATCAATATTGTCAATTTCCGTTATCGACTTTTTCTGTACATCATCATATATCGATAGTTTGGTGCCTGGCAATTCTGCTTTTGTAATCTTGAAATACGTGGTGGGCACTAGTTGAATGTCATTCTTCTCTTCGTTCTTTTTCAACGAATATATATGCACCGACCTGTCAGCAGATTGCGTCGCCAAAAATTCATTTCGTGGGTCCCATGCTACCCCTTGCACATAATGATTATGCTCTGCTAATTGCCCAACTTGCTGTCCTGTTAAAACGTTATAGATTCTAGTTATGTTATCCATTGATCCAGTTGCAATGAACCTAGAATCAGGAGACCACGATATGTCATATATCTCTGACGTAGAAGACCTATATATATGTTTAACTACCCACGATTCTTGAACATCGTCATCATCCTCAGCTCCAAACTCCTTAACTATATGGTCTGACAATGTCCATAGTATCAATGTTCCATCGTCTCCTGCCGTAGCTAGTATTTCCCCCTTTGGATCGAACCTTACAGCATTCACCGCCTGAGTATGCTTTCTCAATGTCGTTAAATATTCTACTGTATTATCCCCTGTTTCGCTATTATAGACCAATTTCCATATTCTGACATTATTATCCCCACCACCAGTAACTAGCCGAGATGATCTTTTTATACCCTCATAATTCGGTTGAAAATCCACAGAATAGACTGGCTGATTCTCATCATGCCAATGTACCGTAATAGTAGAAGACCTTATCATTATGATTGAATTGACTTCTAGTATAGCTATATACTTTTCATATAAATGAATGTTATACGCGTCCATGAACCAAAAATGTTTTATTGTACTACACGTGATAGATACTGTAAGTACTTCCTTATCGTAGGCTTTATAGGAGTGTAGATGTTGAAAGAACTACAACAATAAGTGAAAGTAATTACATATAACGATGAATAGGGAACATATATGCTCTACAGATGATGAATTGACAACAGATGATGAATTTGAATATATAGAAACGGAACAATTAGGTGGTACAGGTCAGATGGACCATCCCGCTAACAGATTAGGGGATAATACAAAAGTATCGAATTGCCAACTAGATGAGTCAGCGGAGTTCTTCGAGAAGTATGCAGATAAATATTTGGAATTTACTGATAATAATCCTACCACATTCCATGTGATTGACTATTTTAGGACTATTTTGGAGGAACATGGGTTTAGATACATTTCCGAGGAGAAGCCAATAGGAGACAAAATATCGAAGCAAATACATGAAGGTGGGCTTTTCTATACTGTGAGATCGGACTTGAGTATTGTGGCATTTGCTATAGGTGGTAAATGGGATGCAACGAGGGGAATTGGGGTTATTGGGTCTCATGTTGACTCGTTATCGATTAAGCTCAAGCCTATTTCCAAGCACAAGAGTATAAATGGATACAATATGCTTGGGGTAGCTGGCTATAGCTCGACTTTGACTGATTTATGCTTGGATAGGGATTTTGGAATTGGGGGAACGATACTTGTGAGGGGGCCAGATGGTGCTATCACAAGAAGGTTGGTTAAGTCGTCACCCCATCCAATTGCAAAAATACCCAAATTAGCTGAACATTTTGGGGAAGTTGCAGACAAAAGGTATAATCAAGAAACGCAAATGGTGCCTATCATTGGGTTCGGAGAGAATCAGGAGGAAGCCAATAAGACCGAGAAAGCAAGTCCATTATATGAGAAGCATCCTTTGGAATTATTACGGTATATATCCAAGATATCGGAAACGCCGCTAGATCAAATAATTGAGCTTGATTTGGAGTTATTTGACGTTCAAAATGCCACCAGGGGTGGGATTTCTCGGGAATTTATATTGGCTCCCAGAATTGACGACAGATTATGCTCATTTGCAGCTATCTATAGTTTGATTGAATTTAGTAAAACATTCAATGAAGACTTTACAGAATATGATGGGTTTAATGCAGTTTTATTAGTCGATAATGAAGAAATTGGTTCAGGAACTAGGACGGGAGCAAAAGGTAAATTTCTAAACGCTGTTTTGGATAGAGTTATTTCTATTAGAAGCAAAAAGTCATCCGATGCTGATTTGGTATTTGCAAACTCAGTCATACTTTCAGCAGATGTAACGCATGCATTGAACCCGAATTTTAAACAAGTATACTTGAATGATCACTTTCCTGTTCCAAATAGGGGGCTTACAATCAAAATCGATCCCAATGGACATGTCATGACGGACACAATTGGTCTAACATTGTTGGGGGATGTTGCACGTAAAGAAAACCAACAGTTGCAGACATTCCATATTCGAAACGACGGCAGATCGGGTAGCACTATAGGTCCTGCCTTAGCATGCGATACAGGTGCAAGAGTCATTGATGTGGGTTTACCACAGCTATCCATGCACAGTATAAGAGCCATGTGTGGGTTCAAAGAGATTGGACTAGGGGTTAATATTTTCAAATCATTTTTCAAGCACTGGAGAAATTCTTACAACGAAATAGACTATTAGTAAAATTATTTGTATCATTAAAAGCATGTATTTAATAAAATGAGGTAGAAATAAATACTTCCCTTTTTGGGGTATACAACAAATAACGGTTGTTTTAACACGAGAACATAACATGTTAATCATTAATTCGTAATATCAGTAGCAAATCATGCAAAAATAGGTATAGTACAAGATGTGAGTGAATTATATGCAACCGAGGATAAAAGATGCAATAACAAATGATGAATAGGCCCATGCTTTTTTCATATTTGATTTGTTGCATTCACCCATGTTAGCAGATGACATCAGGCCAGTCTTTGCGGCCAATGATGATTGTTCACTAGAACCACTGGAGCTGCCGGAAGCACTACTCTGTAACGTCAAAGTGCGAAGTGCTGAACTTGCTTTGAATGAACCTGTAGCATCTGCAGCTGACGACGAAGCAACTAAGATATCGTCGTTGGCACTATTACTTATTTCAGCAGCATCCTGATGCTGTCCTTTACTCATGGATAATGAGGTGACTAACTGCAAGTTTTGTAACCCAGTAGCAGAACTCATTTGGTCTGTAAATGAAGTTGTAGCGGATGTATCTAAAAGTAATCCAGTATTAGCCATATCGTATAATGAGTGGATTCTAAGGTTCGTTTAATAGGACTACAGTTCCCTCAGACCCCCTATATTAAAAATAGTAAATTTCTACTTTATTTATACCAAATTGTCATCTTCGGCTGACACAAATCAGGTACGGTTTTAAAAATTCAAACATAAATATGAAAACAATGCAAGGGGTACAATCAATGACGTAACCAAAGGACATTCTTATTGTTTCGCATAAACAAACCGTTAGAGAGTAAAATTATGAGTATTAATCTCCTCAGAGAGGTTTGGAAATCTATGAGGAACAATGCTACACGAAATAACATAACGACTAACACGATAACTTCCTAGTTACACTCTTATGGGTAGTAGCATCCTTTAGTGAAGTGAGTGTGTTTGGGTGGTGTATGTTATAAGCGCGTCAAAGCATCTACATCAAACATCGCCTAGTGATACATGTAACAATAGGAATGTATATTGGGGTCTGCAAGACTGTACTTAGGTCGCAAAGCAATCTCTAAGCAAACATTTTTGTATACATTTAACAGATGTAAATATTAAGACTATTGTGCATTCATTGTGAGTTAATTGTTTCCAGATGACGAATCTATACAATACCTGAAAAGGAGAAACATAGAGCGGACAAACTAAACCTACAAGAGTAAGACATCATACGAGTAAAAAATACACTTGTGTAGAATTTATGAAGAAAAATACTTAACTGATATATAAATCTATGTATTTGACGGGAAGAATTGAAAGTTGTAGTGTAGTAGGATTTAGTCATTCGAGAGCAAAGTACGTTCCTCGTCAATAGGCGGTGGTTTGAATGAATTTTTGCCTGAAATTGCATGGAATGCTTTTTGAAATATGTTTGGTGTCTCTAATTGATGTACTTTATACTTAAAAATGACGTCGAATGAAGGAGGTTCAATTTCCTGAGGAGGAACATTAGAGTCTAACGCCGAGAGGTCAGATGGGACAGGTGGCGGATTACCAGTAATGAGACCATCCAATTCTGGCTTTGCCTTTGGATTACGAGCAATTGAAGCAGGCGATTGGCGGAATGCTTCGTTAACTATATTTGCATGATTTGGGGTTTCCACCGAGATACTAGTTCTGCGGACTTCAATGCCACTGTCCGCAGCCCCGTAGTTATTGATGGTAGTACTAGATGCATTGTTTCCACTGGATGCACCTGAATGGAACGAGAAAATAGACGAGTTGTCATCAAATACAGATCCCATATCCTCTAAAGTCAATCCTTTTGTTTCCGGAAATAAGAAGTGCACACATAAAAATGATAATCCACAAGAGAACGCAGATATCAAATAGGTTCTCCACTTAATAGTGTCTAATAAAATTGGGGTCATTTCTCCCACGATAAAGTTGAATAACCAATTAGTGGCAGTAGACATGGCTGCACCTTTAGATCTAACACTATTGGGTAAAACTTCATTCATCATCCATGGTATTGGACCCCAACTTGCACCAAATGCAGCATTAAATATAATCACAGACACAACTACTATGTTTGGAGTGTAAATGTTATCAAGGAATAACGAATACGAAATTACCAATAATGGTATACCCATGACTACAGCACCAGACATTAATAATGGCTTTCTGCCCCAACCGTCAACCAAATACCATGGTGGGATAGTACTCAATACGTACACTATGGAATTTATACCAGTCATTAAAATGGCTTGTCTACCAACCCATCCGGCCAGCTCAAAAATCATAGGTGCATAATAGGAAATCATATTAATACCATTTAATTGTGCAAACATTTGGGAAAAGCATGCGACTGAAAGACGTTTCTTATACTTGGTTAGCATATAGCGATAAGAACGTTCCCCTCCTTCCACTCTTGCAATGAGAATATTTTCTTTAATATTTCTATATTCAGTTTTAGATAATTCGTCTTCCACATCACCATCACCATACAAATCAGAAATCACAATCATTCCTTCGATATCGTGATTATGATCTAAAAGCCATCTTGGAGTTTCTACGATGACGAATGATCCCAAAAACAAAAGAGTACCCATGATACATTGAATTGCTAATGGAGTTCTCCATGAGTAATCGTTCTCTATAAATGAAAACCCATAATCCACCCAGATACTCGTAGAGTAACCAATAATATTACCAGTAAATTCCAAGCACGCATAAAATCCTCTATCATCAGGTGGACTAATTTCAGATTGATAGCATGGGATAATAGTAGTCAAAAACCCAATTGCTACACCGCTTACCAACCTACCTGCCCCTAAATTTATAATATTGATCGAAAAGGTTTGAATCAACCCCCCCACTACGAAAATAAAAGAGCCATAACGTATAGTACGTCTTCTTCCGATATGATCGCCAACTTTACCCGCAACAAATGAGGAAACCAAAGCACCGATCTCGAGGATAGCTATCATTGTACCAACAGCTGCTGGACTTGGGTTATTGTAATAGTCCTTGAAGTATTTGTTGGTTAATAACGAAGACATCAATCCTTGTTCGAAACCAAACAAGAAGACCCCTAATGATACGAAAATCGACGTAAAATTAAGCAAGTTTCTTCCAACAAGGAAACTTTCCTTTATTTGAATATTATGATGCTGATTTGGATGAACGTTCATCTTCCCTATACATCAATTGAGTGAGTATTGTTTATCTAACCAAAGTAAATCATCTATCAAGATATTTAGATCCCTAGTGATCCTTATGAACAATACACGACCGTCACCAATTAACATAACGATACTATGAAACATGGCATCAATGAACAACCAAGATACAGATAAAGCCGATATAGACTATATGGTGTCATAAAGCCGTTTTCATGTTTACTATACTACAAAGAGTTAAAAGAATAGTCGATAAAATATAATAATAATAATAAGAATAAGAATTACTGTAAATCTCATTCCAACTGCTAAACCATATAATGATAGTGTTATCTTAATGATAATAAGAAGACTACTTTACGTCAGACCTCTGTGCTAATTAGACCAATGCTATCACACCAAAAAAGAATTTAAATTGTAAGAAATTAAACTAAATTACTTTATATAATTTTATTCGTACGTATTTATAGTAATATAATGAAGTTAATAGATTATCGAATATTGTTCAATCTGGCACTATTCATATGAACATTAATATCTAATCTGTCGGCATCTTCCTCAATCTTTCTTAATCTCAGGTTTTGACTGTCAACTTCCTTACCCATAGTCAAAGCCGAGCTCTGTAACTTCTTGGAGTACAATCCAATTTGGTCCAAGTTACCGGCCAATTCCTTTTCCATCTCGTCGTCTTCACTATCATTTTCGAATTGATATCTTTTGGCTGCTTCCAAGTCTCTCTCACTTCTGTATTTTTGATGAACATCGGAATTGGTGGCATTTTGACTGATACCCTGTTTGATTCTTTGTTCACTGGCATACATTTCTTTACGGTTAGTGTCTCTGAGGTATTTTTCTTGGGCCTTATCTGCCTTTATTTGCATTTCCTGTTGACGCAATCTGGACTTTTTATTAAATGGATTACCGTAAGCAGGTACAAATATCGATCTATTGTATCTCTTCAAGTCTTTAACCTTTTGATCGGCAATTTTACTCTGAGTATCTGCCAATAACAAATTCAGCTCCGCATTATACAATCTTTCTGACTGTGATCCCAACATTCCAAGGGTGTTGGTGGCCGATGCATCGGCTTCTTGTGCCATTCTCAATGTATTTCTGGTGGAACCAACCGACTCCTGCTTGACGAATCTAATATCCTGTTTAATGGCCTCAACCTCTTCATCCTCTGAGTTCACCTGTTCCTGTTCTGGCAAATCATCCACATCAACATTCAAGTCGTCTTCTTCAGGTAATTCATTAAGGTCCAATGTCTCCTCATCGTCCATTTTTGTCCTCCTTATTGGTTTAGTAGATGTGTACACCTGGTTTGATGGAATTGCATTCAAATCTAACGACTCTTCGTCGTACGCCCGGGGCCTTCTGGTGCTCTGTCTCGACGCACGAGCAGTCTCATTGCTATATGGATCCGCATAATCCGTCACCACTGTATTTATGGACTCGGTGTCATCATTCCGTACCGATCCATATGGATTTGGCTTCGTCCCACTTGCTCGCGATGCAGTGGCCCCCCCATACGGATTCGTCTGCCCGTTACGACCTCCAGCTCTCTCACCTCTCGCACCTGAACTAGCTCCTCCATTTCCATATGGATTAGTCGCCCTTTCGCTCTTACTTCTATATGGATTGGTCTGCGTGTCATATGGCGAACTATTATTCCCAACCGCTGTCTCCCCGTTAGCTCCACCATCTCCTCCCTGTTGTGCATATGGGTTGCTATTATTGTTACCATTATTCACATTAGCATATGGATTTACCGGTTGAAACCCTGGTTTAGCATTTTGTCTCTCCTGAGCATAATTTTTGAACGCCCCAAACTTCTCGTCTCTAGTCTTGTTCTGGGACTTGGTAGTCACCCCAATATGGGTTAATTCGTCTCGAATCTCCCCCTCGGTGGGTTCTTTCTTCTTAAACATCTTCTTTATACCCATTTTGATCACTGATATACCTATTTGTTCCCTTTATAAACTATCAAGTATCACTATCTTTAACCGCTCTACTCGTATAGATCATGATAAAATCGCAAAAGCTCCAGCCACCAAGGCCCCAGAAACACGTGATCAGATACTCAGTCTCTGTGATTAGAAAAAAGAAAAAAATTCAGACACAAGGGCTTGCAAAAAAGGTCTGTGTATTGTTGAAATAAGGCTTCAACCCCTCGTAAAAGCGGTGGACGGCTCAAATAACCAACACGGAGGAAAAAGTGGGTACACAGAATATTATTAGAGAATAAAAAGTGAAGTTGCATATATAAAAACTCATATGGTAGTTCATTATTTAGAAGAAAGTCGTAGTACGGCGGAGATTAAGAAAAGAAAGATAGAAAACAAGGAAAATATAGATATAATGATTTTGAGTATGAAGAAGAATGAAGGGAACCAACAGCCAAATAGGGTGCTAGAGAACGGTACAATTATCGACGGGTATAACGGACTTGTTACACCCTCGATGAGTAACGATGTGAAGGATTTGCGCGAGATTTCGGGGCTCGGGGATGGAATGGATACACGGGAGGACGAATGTCCTTGTGGATATTTCCATGGTCCAGGTGAAAATGGGCACCATGATATCAAGGCTGTCGGATTTACCAGCCAACCATTGCTTCGGGGTCCCGATTAGAGGTGACTACGCGCAATATAGATGGTTTGATGCGATACGACAGGGTGGGTCAAAATCTGGTGTAAAATGTTGACAGCTGCTATCAAGATCTCGCAATGGGGTAAAATAGCACTAAATAGGGTAGGTTACAGCTAATATTGGGGCTAACGGAGAATAGATATATAGAGAAATAAAGTTGCTTTGCTGTTTTGTGTGTACCGTAGTTTTAGATGTGGAGAGGAACAGTACGCTAAAAAACGTGTTGTGGAGTTTCTGCGAATGAGAATACCGGAACGTAGAAAACATCATTAATTTACTCGAGTTTGTGTAGATCTAAGGAGTGCTTTATGGACTTGACTTCAGTTAGACCTTTGTCTACATGTCACTTGCAATAGCACATCTGCTATGCTACACGGTTCGCAATTTTGCAGCTTTCGCACCCAGGAGTATAATGATGGAGTATTACGTCTGAGCACGTTTGGCTGTCGACTGGAGTGATTGTAATGAAACCATTTTTAGTTTAAGCCTCCTCTTTATATAATTACATGTAAATTGATTCTGATAACATATCGTCGCAACAGAAGCGATTCGAGCATAATTTTGAAGTACTCCTGCTACTCACCACTTAGGCTTCTTGTTAATAGACCCTAGTTGCAAACCTGATAGCACCTTTTAGAGTTACTAGCTGATTTTGAATTGGGTATCTTAATGTTTAAATATTCATTTCAGTCACCCACCAGAAATGTAGCTGGCTATTTCACCACGCCTGCCTACTAATGAAGTATCGTTTAAATTTATTACGCAATATAAAAATGTACATACAGACATGCCAGATTAACAAAAATAATTAATGATATAAAAAGGGAGAAAGAAGGAAAGATATTGGATGGCCCATGTTAATGGGCATTTTCTAATTTAATAAATTTACAGGAATTTATCAGTTAGCTTTGACACTGATTATGATGTTTCTTACTTGATCTAGTTTACATCAAAGATTGGATGCTTCATCTGTTATAGATCCACAGCTCTTAATTTCATGAAATAAAATGCTTATTCTAAGGTTGAAATTTCCTTAACAACTTCGTCAAATCCTTCTCTATATTCATCAGTCTTGCTAGCATTTTTGCTGGATTTACCTCCACCTGGAACAACCATGACACAAGATGTTGGTCTCTTGGTAGCACCTGCTGATCCTAAATCTTCTTTGGATGGAATGAAAACAAATGGGACCGAAGTATCTTCACACAATACTGGGATGTGTGAGATGACGTCTGGTGGTGAAATATCACCAGCAATGACAACTAACCCCTTTTCTCCCTTTCTCAATGCCTTGACAACTTCCTTAACACCTCTCTTGACATGCTTGGCTTTAGATGCCTTCTTGACAGTCTTCAAGACTTTCTTATTTAATTTCTTTGATGCCAATGGTTTAGCGAATGGCAAAACTGCCGACATTCTCTTTTCGTAGTTATCTTCAGCGTCTTCCGATTTAGAAACCTTTTCCTTCTTAGCCATCTTTTCCTATTTATTTATTACTTGTATAATAAATTCTTCACCAATGCTACTTCACTTTTCAGTATAAAAAAATTTCATCAAAGCGATGCCATAGTAAAAGAAATTACACAAAATTCAAAAATGAATAACCCTGGTTATTGAACGACCGACCTATCTATATCTTCATTAGTTCTTCAATTACTTTAAGCCGGACAATATTAAGCTAATGGCACCTTCAGATACTAGACAGCCTTACAAGGCATCATCTTTCAGAAAGAGAAGACGAAATTTTTCTCCTTCGGTTGCATCATATTCAAATGAAGGATTACTAGCGCTCGATGACCCCAAACCAAAGAACTATTCCACAAGTAGAATCAATGGACAAGATAACGTACCAGATGACAGCAAAGTGGTAAATAATTTGAAGAGAATAGGCACGAAATTTTCAGTCAGCGAAAAACAGAAACAATTGAACATAAAATTGTTATTATGCACTTCAGAAGCAGAATATTTTGAATCTAAAGAATACGAGATCAGTCAATATTTGAAAGAGAACTTTGGAATAAGTGGTATTGCATTATCAAAACAAGTAGAAGGAGTCATAGACCGAATACTTTTTGTATACGGGGATATTATCTCGATAGCGAGAACTGCAGTATACGTTGCATTCGTATTGAATGCAAGATTGAATAATTTGATTCCCAGTGAATCGTACACATTAAAGTCTCCAAATTATAAAATAGACGTTCTTCTCCAAGGTTCATACAATGACGAGAAGCTGTATTCGGAAATAAATAAAGTGGCTGATAATTGTGGATTGAGAGAATTCGATATATCGAGTCCCTTTAACTATAATAATAACCCACATTTGGTATCGGTACGATTGAAAGGTGATTTCAATGCCTTATTTAATTTTCTTATGCTAACAGTAGATGCATCCTTTTCTGCAGCTCACACAAGAATTGATTACAATGACGATTCTAAAATCAATCAGTTGAGAGTCGTTAATGTGTTTGATAATGCTGGTTTGTTTCAAGTGCAAGATATCAACAGAGGAGTCTTACATGAACATGTAAATAAGGCACTAGAATATATTTATTCTAAATCGTTTATTAAGCCTGATTCAGAGGTTGAATAATTATATAAGTAATACACGTAATCATACTTTAGCCTTTTTTATTAAGAACTATGAAACAATAAAACAATATAAAAATATATAGTCAAAAATTAAGAGGCTCGTTCAAACACGAGTAATGTTGGCTTTTTGAGCTTTACGTGAAATAGAAGCCACTCTATCACCTAATGATAATGCTAAACCTTGACCCTTAGATCTAATTCTAACATGACCGATAATTGGTCCATCACTTTGTTTTTCAATACACAAGTTAGCTAATGCATCTTCACCGAATGATGAACGAGAATATAAATTAGCTGACAAAAATTGACATTCTTCGCCAATAATAGCACCCGGAGTTAAGCAATTCATATTTGTGCCCTTCATCATTTCTTCCAAGTAGTCCTTTAATGAGTCCATTTGTGCTTTGATAGTAATCTTGTTTTCCCATTCAAATTCATTCCACATCTTACGGAATGTACTTTCTGTGCATGTTGCAGGCTTAATGTAATCCATAATATCAACATGAACATCATTTAAGATAACTATGGTTGAATCGTCTGAATGTTGACCATCATATACGATATTACCAAAAATAACACCCGTATCTGCAGAAGTAACTTTAATCGTTGTTTGAATTTTGTGGAATCCATGTGGACCAATATTGGCAGTCGCAGGCTTATCAACAACTTTCAAATCACCTAAAGTAGCAAATTCAACTGATAAATTACGTAAAGTATTTGTTGTTTGATTTACCAATAAAACATCTAAGACAACATCATATTGGTGAACTTTAACAAAGGCTTCTGCATATATAGGATCCGAGAAACCTGTTAATTGTAAGATCTTGTTTAATCTAGAGGATAAATCTTCTTTCTTTAAATCACTACCAGCAGCTAAAGAAAGATCATCTAAGTTAGAATTACGTGTTGTATTATTCTTATCAAATTGTCTGAAAACAATAGAATCATCAACTTGTTCAGCATTTTCATGGAAATCCTTAGCTTCGGCTTCAGCCTTCTTAAGCTCAGCAGTCTCTATTTGAGATTTAAATGCATCCTTTGTATCATCCAAGAAACTACCTTGTATTAATTGACTATCTTCTTCATCAGTCAAGTATTTCACACATGAGAAAATTCTGTCAGCAGAATCTTCATCAATTTTCTTAGCAACATAAGATGATTCACCAACTCTTAAAATCGAGACCATAATCAAGATAGCTTCTGCCTTCAATGCATTTAAGTATTTTTCTTGAGTAGCATTACGCTGTAACCTTAATACTAATTTAACCAAGGTAGACGCTAAAACAGAACCCAAGTAGAAATCACCTTCTAAAATGAGTTTACGAATAGGCGGTTTTTCTTCATCAGTTGAAGTTTTTACTTCTGTAGTTAACGCATTTTCCGTAGCATATGTACCATCAGGTAAAACAACCGGTCTCTTCTTAGGTTTTTGAGCAGATCCATTTGATTCGTCTTCATCATTATGCTCATTGCCTTCTAACGATTTCTTTTCACTAGCTAATATTGGAACTTCACCAATGCTAGATCTGATATATCTCCAAGCTTCTTGAACCAATTTATCTTCCATACAGTATTCACCAATGATCCATAATGAACCGCGAAATACCTTACCACTTTTAACAGATGGTAGGGCTTCAATTAATCTACTCAATATGGATTGTCTCAAATCTGGGAATTTTTCCACAACCTCTTTAATGAAAGTTATGACCTCGTATGCTGCAGCTGTACTCAAATCACTCATGGATTCTAATAACAAGTCAATTACATTTGCTGCAACTTCAACGAATCTAATAGCCAATTGATGAATAGCATTAATTAATAATTGTCTATATTCTGAATTCTTATCTTCATTGGAGGTTGAGGTTCTTTGCAACTCTTTCTTCAATAATTTAACAACTTCTTCAACGTTTCTACTGGTGATAAATTGTAATGTGACATCAATAGCTTTTTTACGAACATCTAAATCTTGAGATGATAACACGCGTAAAATTTCTAACGACAAATCTTGTAAGACGCTAGGATGAAGCTTATGAAGTTCTTTAATTCTCTCTAAGGTAATAATCTTAACATTATTATCAGCCTCTTTAGTTGCCAATTCAATAAACTTACTACCAGCTAAGTAGATTAATTGTGAACTGGATGATAATACAGTTAAAGTTGTAGCAGCTTCGTAAGTAACTACATTAGATGAAGTACTTTCAATCACTTCAGTTACTAATTGAGCATATTGCACTTTTAATGAAGGATTCTGAACTGAATCCCTTCTAATAAATTCAATAAATGCCAATTGCAACAATGGGTCCAAAGTTTCAATTATTGAAACATTATCCTGGATGTATTGTAAGGCTGCTTCTCTATTAAGATCACCTAAACAGACGAATGCATTTCTTTTGCAAACAGCGTCAGATTCTTCGTACAAAAATCTGTAAATTAATTCATCTGCATCAGGAGCTAAATGGTCTGAAACTTTATGAATTGAATAAAGCGCAAAAACAGCGTTCTTTCTCACGTATGCATGGCGGTGCTCGAGACATTGACGGACGTTAGGCACTAAAGTTTCCAACAAGTCAGCTTCTTTTAATTTACACAAGAACCTTAAAGTATTACCTCTGATAAATTCATTTGGATGTTGTAAATCACGTTGAATGGAGTTACAGACAAGAATCATTTCTTGTTTCATTTTTCCATGATCATCCAACTTTGGACACACTTCCCAATAAAAATATAGCAACTTTTTCAATTCCTTGTTTTTGGAGGGCATCACAAATCTAATGATGTGCATCAATAAGTCAGGCAATGGATCTCCATTTAGCATGGTGATTAAAATACGTTTCATTGTGTTGATCTTAACATCATCTTTGCTTTTTTCCAATAATGTTTTGAACTCATTAACAGATGTTTTAGCAGCCGTATTAGGCTCATAGATCAAAGTATATCCTATGTCAGCCATTTCAATTCTATTTTAGGTCTCTGTTAGTAGCTATTAATCAAAATATTTTATGTTGATCGATTCGACAGGGTGTCACGACAGCCTTCCGAAATGTGACAAATTTAATTCGAACTTCGATCCTTTGCTTTCAATTAATCAACACTTACTAATATACTGCTATTAAGTGCAAATAAAAACTGTGAATAACCAAAAAGGATCAATGCTTTGAAAGTTCAATTATGCTAACCAGTGTTAGTACGACGTGTTGAATTTTTGGTAGATCAAATATTTGAACAAGTACACGACCAAGAAATAAATACTTTATATTATTATACACTAGATAGGTTCTATTTAATCGCTATCAGAGGTATCAGGGTTAGCAAGCACTAATCTTGGTTTGGTATCATAATCATTATAATCATTGTTTCTGCTTCTTCCTCCTTCACCCATAAAATCAGTCTCAAATTCAGTAGATGTTTCTTCGTCATCATCATTATGTAAGTAACCTGGATGTTGATAGTAACCACCGATCCCAATATTAAAATCAGTTAGACTATCAGAAGATGAGGATCCAGGCGAAGAACTAGAAGAGACTGACTCGGCTCTTTTTGAGCTGGGGACGGTAGACGAGGAGTCACCACCTGTATTAATACTCTGCGAGTCGTCGATAGTTTTTCCATATGAGCCCTTCCTTAATAAAGAACCACTGGGTGTGACATTGACACTTGAATCTAAAGATTTGACGCCGCTAATAGAAGATTTGTTTGTGCCAATAGTGAGATCAGTACCCGACCTGCCTAACGATTGTAAACCAACAGGGCTCTCATCGCCATCATCAACTTCAGCAGCTAATAATCTAGGTTGTAAATGCCCATGCTTTAATTCGACACCACTGGTCTTTTTGTTTCTACTTTGAACTCCTCCAGCGAGTCTCATGTAGCGGCCATTTGCAGTATAACCAATTCTATTGTCGACAGGTAAAATGCCTATAGGCAATTTCCATTTACCTGGAGGAGATTCATTATACGCCGTACCAGCACTCCTACGGAGAGATACAACATAGTTTGATCTTTCACCTTCGCCAGGCTTTAAGTCTAATGATTTCTTGAGTTTTGTCATATTAACACTTCTGTAGGAGTTGGCACTCCAAATGGAACTTACCGAACTGGATTTTCTATGATGAGATGCATTTGGTCTTCCTGGAGGTTTCGATCTTGAATTAGGATCGTATGTTCCCGATTCCAATGGCACCGGGTGCAAAGGATTACGATTTGGTTGCATGCTCCTAATAAACGAGCTATTTTGAGGAGTTCTGGTTGAGGGAATAGAAGTCATTGTATTACTCAGCGATGTTGCTGTTTGATATTCTTTTTTTCTCTGTGAAGGTATACTTTGACTTGAACCAAAGGTTTCTATACTCTTCAGTTGTGCATACGGTTCAGCATCACTTTGTGAATATATAGACGAATTAATAGATGTTTTCGATTCGTTTGAGATATTATGATGATAGCCTGGGGCCAGGGTCAAGCCTAAAACTGCTACATTGCTTTCGAATGTGGGACTCTCCGGCAATGAGTGTATAGGATACGGGATTTGCACACCTTCCAGCTCATGATTGTATTCGGGAGTATTAGTTGGGGTAACGTCCAATGACTGTTCTTGCGTATTTGTGTTGTACGACATAGATGATGACTTCTGAGACTCATTATAAGAATGAGTTTCTGAATAATATGAGGGCCCAGACCGATTAGATTTTGAGTTAGATAAAGATCTCTGGGAATCATTATAAGAGTAAGAATCTGAATAATACGATGGCCCCGATTGATTAGACCTGGATACATCTAATGTGTTTGATAAATTTAAGCCTGGCGTTATTGATGCTTGATCGTTAGCATTATGTATATGATCGTCTAGTTCCATTTGCGTCTTCGGCTCATTGGTTACTAGCATACTACCAATTTCTTTCTCCAAAGTACCTATTATATTATTCAAATCCTCTTTAACATCTTCTCCATACTTATTTGCTGATATTTTATTGACCGGCTCTTCTACAGCTAAATTTCTGTTAGGCCCTTGGTCGAATTCTTCCATCAAAGGTGGCGGAGGTTTCCGTCTTGGTGGGCTTTTAATCGGTTCTTCTGAGTTCAGCGCTACATGTGCTTGTATTGGAACATTTCCTGACGACTCCAGCCTATGGGTATCTACTTTTGATCTTCCGGAATTATTGTGCAAAGGTGGGTGTGACAACGGCTTTACTGGTGCATTTTTCAGCGTTGAACTTCCATTATTATCAATATGCCCATGTTTAATATTATGCCCTGGCTGCACATTAAAGATGGACGAGATTCGGGACCCAAATAGCTTAGACGATCGTTTATCCTTATCACTTGACATATTTTATTGATCAACAAGGTATTTACGTCGTTAATACAATTGTGCACTCTGCATTAAACGAAAATAACAATAACTACTAAAATTTTGTTGTCTTTATTGACACGTATAAAGTCCCCTTAATCTAGATAGCTATAGCAAATTCTTGTTGTTTCTTTGATACGCTAGATCTAAGTAGTTTTCATCATAAAAAACCCATTCGTCTAGACTTGAACGTCTAGCAATGTATATACAGGAGGAATAAAGTGATGAAATTTTCATCGAGACTAAGACCTATTCCCTGAATCATTGATTCTTTATATCGAAAGATCAAATATGTCTACTAATAGTATGTATAAGATGCCAATTAAACCCTACGGATATGGTGAGACCATTATTAACATTTTTGAATAGCTACAACTCCTGATTATACTGTCGCTAACTCAGACGTTGTGTCTAAGTACAAGACCGCCGGAGAGATTTCCAACAGAGTTATAGCTCAAGTTAGAGCATTGGTTAAAGATGGAAGCAAAATTTTTGATCTTTGTAACAAGGGTGATGAGTTGATGACCGAAGAATTATCCAAGATTTACAATTCCAAGAAAACATCGAAGATTGCTAAAGGGATCGCATTTCCAACATGTATCAATCCAAACCACATTCCAGCACATTTTGCGCCAGTGAGCGAAGATGACGAGGCAAATTTGACTTTGGTTAATGGTGATGTTGTCAATATCATGTTAGGGATTCAAATTGATGGGTTTCCTTCAATTGTTGCCGAAACCATGGTCGTTGGAGAAAGCAAGGATCAACCAGTCACCGGCGTCAAGGCTGACTTGATGTACGCTGCATGGAAAGCATCCGAAGCAGCAATTAGAACCTTCCAACCAAAGAACAGAAATTGGGATGTTACCAATATTGTGGATAAGGTTGCTAAGTCGTATGATTGCGTTGCTGTTGAAAGTATGTTGACCCACAATCAAGAAAGAAACGTCTTATACGGACCTAAAGAGATCATTCTTAATCCAACCAAGGAAAACAAGAATCAAATGGATACTTTTAAGTTTGAAGAAAATGAAGTTTATGGGTTGGACATCTTGGTTTCCACATCTCCAGACGGTAAGGTTAAGAAATCAAACTACAAGACTTCATTATTCAAATTAACTGGTAGTTCTTACTCCTTAAAGATGAAATCTTCTCACCAAGTATTAGGTGAATTCAAAGAAAAGTGTTCTGGTCCTTTCCCTTACAACATCAAGAACTTAGAAGATATCAGAAAGGCAAGAATGGGATTGATTGAATGTGTGAACCATCAAGTCATGTTGTCCTACGATATCATGACAGAAAAGGAAGGTGAATACGTCGCTCAATATTTCACTACTTTTGCTATTACCAAGAATGGTATAGTTAAGTTCACATCACCAACTTTTGACCCTGAGTTATACAAAACTGAAAAAGAAATCAAGGATGAAGAAATTACCACTTTAATTTCCCAACCTTTGAAGGCCGCCGCAAAAAAGAAGAAGAATAAGAAGACTGCTGCTGAGGGTGCCACATCCGCATAAGTGTTCAATAAAATTTCCACATCAAACTTCAATCAAACTAGAAAACTAGAATGTCAGTAGCTGAGCTATGTATCGTATTAACCCTAACATCTAGTATATATAGGTAAATTTTATAATGATTTAGTTATATAACGTGAGGAAATAATCTTGAAAATGTATTGGGAGCGCGTTCAACAATCTGACTTCAACATATAATATTATCAACTCTTTTAGCTAGTCGGAAATTAATTTAGTACGGTTGCTTGATTAAATGTCTCAGCTACCTATAGACCTGTTCTTCGAAGGGTCGTCGGCATCGTCTTCGTCTGAACAATTATCGAAATTAAATAGAATGAGTACCACCAATGAAGAGCTATCCAACAATGTTATGCCAGTTATGAACAATATCCAAATACCAGACTTAGGACCAGAGACTACAGACTCAACTACCCAAATAAACAATTTTTTGGAATCAGGGGAAGGCTTTAATCTGGTGTCATCATCTGGAGACAATGAATGTAGCACGGTCGTTGAGAATAATGATTCCAATTCCAAGCCAAAATCCAAGATAAAACGAAAATCACCAAGATTAGGGGTTAAGACTAATAATGGGTCAACGAATTCGATGATGTTAGAAAGTAGTCCTGTGATTGTTGAGGCTAAGGGAACGGAAGAACCATCTGACAATGGACCTCATGGCATAGTACAGAGAGGAGGAGAAAAAGTTTTCATAGAACCGAAATTGGCAGAACCACATCCAGCGTATACTGGATTGCCGTTAGAGTCGTTTCCTAATGCTAAGATAAAAAAAGAATCGTTATGGTCAACTAGGGGTTTATCAAGGAAATCTAATAGAATGAACGGCACTAATAATAATAGTAGTAGTGGTGTTTCAAGAGAATCTTCGGCACCAGTACAAGCAAACGATACAGACAATGATAACGAGTCTGTTGAATTGGATTACAAAGCAAATCTCCAAACAAACAAGTCTGAAGAAATAGCCAAAGAGAGTGACATAAGACCGCCACCAAAACGGGGAAGACCAAGTAAGAAAAGGGGTAGACCCAAGGCAGATGCTACAAAGAATTTAACAAAAACGCCGAAGCAAACAAAGGTTAAGAATGAAGAGCCCCTGTCATTAAGGTCGTCGAAAAGGATCAAAGTTATATCTCCCAAAAAGACGACAAGCACAAATCTTGCCCCTTCTTCTGTGACAGATAGTGGTGTCAATACGTATTCAAACGATGATCCTACTAAAAACAATGATGATTTTTGTACAACTTGCGGTGGACCAGGTGTATTTATTTGTTGTGATACTTGCCCAAAGTCGTTTCATTTTACGTGCTGTAATCCTCCACTTGAAGAATGCCCCGAAGATAATTGGCACTGTCAAGAATGTATCCTAAAGCAAAACCCAGGATCCAAGAAGACATATAATCATATGGGTATATTTGGTCAATTGCTAAATCAACTGGAAAGTAGAAACCCAAAAGAATTTCAATTACCTAGGAAAATACGAGATAACTCCTTTATCGGTGTTACCACCGGTGAAAATGGTGTTTACCAGGATTCAACATTTAAACCAGAAATATCTTATACTAAAATGAACGAGCATCAAATTATCGGGTTCAATAAGAATACTGATCTCGATGTTGATGGTTTGTACGATAAAAATGGAAATCCATATTTATGTCATAAATGTGGATTATCAGGGTTGAAAGGAAAGACATTAACTCATTGCGATTATTGCCCATTAGTTTGGCACATAGATTGTCTCGAAGACCCATTGTGCATCCCAAAGACTTTGGGTAGTAGATGGAGATGTCCAAATCATTTCGAAGAATTATTGCCTGAAGGACTCTTTAGTAGAAGAAAATTCAAAGATATGTCAGTGCTTGATATATCATTGCATAGACACTTTTTGAAGATTGCTTCGATGAACAATATTATTATCAAGCACAATGATCAACAATTTTTGAAAGAAGATACAGACAAAAGTGTTCCATTATATGAATACATACAATACGAGACAGAGGATTTCTCGAGGTCATATATTACTGAAATGCAAACGGATGAAGCAATGGAAACTAACAATAATATTAATAATAATGATGATATACATCCAGGTTTCAAAGTCCCTGAGTTTTTTCAAAATTATTCAACACCACTAGGAAGCACCGCTAGAGCTTCAAAAAGATTAAATAGAATAATGACTATGACAAATGCAGATAACGATGGAACTGAAGCTCGTGCATTTATTTATAGGGTTCCAGAAAAGCTGATATTGCTTGATTTTATTTCTAAAGCGTCAAGAAATAATGACTCTAACGCCCAAGAGACCAAGAATGTCTCGACAGATAAGAGAACTATACTCGACACTATTGACGATTATGAGGTAAGAGGTAGATTAGAGGGAACCAATCAAGGGGAAAGGGATACTGTTGACAGCTTAATCCTGATTAAATCGGAAAACAATCATAAGAAATCAAGATCAAAGTTCAGTGATCTAGTAGCAGCAGCTCTCGAATCCGAACTGATTTCGAAGAATAATGAAACACCAACGAAGCTTAATGATGAAGAGATATCTGACTTACTAGATATCAAGAGACTCGTGGAATTGAAAGGAAAAGAAGAATTATTAAAATTTCTACAGTCATAATTGCATAATCTTCTTTGATCTCAATGATAGATTCATTTATATACATAGGTATTAATTACTTTATTAATAAATACACAACTAATGAATTTTAACTCTTCAAAAACAGAATATATGTACATGCGATTTCGTTGAATCATTTAAATGAAGTTATCATGCTGCGGAGCAGCGATAACTGGGATTTCCTTCTCTGGAACTGGGGATGCTTCGGTGGCCTTAACAACATCTGCAAGAATGTCACTTACTTGCCTATCAGCACAATCTATTTCGTGTTTGTTATTGGTATTATCGTATACAACTATCTTAGATGGACACTTAGAGATATCTTCTTTTGTCTCAGTGTTGATCCTAGTAAGAACAAAATTGACATCTTCGTTGTGAAATTTTAAAGTTGGTAAATGATTTCTCCAGAACTTTTTCAATCCGATAGCTGACCCTGAAACGTTTTGCTTTATTAAAAATAATTCTAGTTTGGTGTACTTTGGATTGAATCTGAATGCGGTTTCTGACGTACCAGCAATGTTATTTAACCTAGTAATTTGTTTCAATATTCTTGAAGATGGCAAGTTCTTGAACATAGCACAATTAGAAGTCTTACTCATCTTTAAAGTCCTTATTTTCCTTCCTACCGATAAGATAATTATATTTAAGTCTCTCTAAGAACTAATGGTTACCGAAGTGAAAAAAAAATCAAATGTTTGCACACACACGACCCGAAATATTTATGAGTAACTTGCAGCTTGATTGACCGATGTAAAGATAAGGAATTAGTCATAGTGGAAAACACGTAGGAGACTTTGGTAGGAAAGTAAAAATGCAGCTATATGGTATTGGAAAACAATCTATTCGATTTTTGTCGGATAAGGCTTCAAGATTTGTTCCAAAAGGAGGAGTATATCCTAAAGGATTCGAAGTAGGAGGAATCCATTGTGGTGTTAAGAAAGACGGTAAATCGTTGGATTTGGCAATTTTGAATAATACGCATGGAAAATCGGCTGTAGCATCAGCAGTATTTACGACCAACAAATTCAAGGCTGCACCTGTTCAAGTATCATCGAAGATCGTTAAAGAGAAAAAGGGAGAAGAGATCAATTCGTTGGTGATTAACAGTGGGAACGCCAATGCGGTCACAGGAAGCCAGGGTATGAAGGACGCTCAAGACATGATTACTGTTACTGATGCTGCATTGGGTAATACTACCAATTCGACGTTGGTCATGTCCACTGGGGTGATTGGGAACAATTTACCTATCAGCAAGATTTTATCAGGAATTCCCCAATTAGCAGGTGAAAACTTGGGTAGCACTCATGAACATTGGCTTAATTGTGCGCAGGCAATCTGTACTACTGACACTTTTCCAAAGTTGGTCAGTAAGCTGTTTGAGCTTAACGGTCACACATACACATTGGCTGGTTTAGCCAAGGGAGCCGGCATGATATGTCCAAACATGGCCACCTTATTGGGATTTTTTGTTACTGATGCTCCTGTTACTGCATCAGCTTTGGATCAGATTTTGAAATTTGCTACGGACAGATCGTTTAACAGTATTTCAGTTGATGGCGACATGTCCACCAACGATACAATTGTTGCCATAGCCAATGGTGCTGCGGGTGGTGAGCTCATCGACAATACCTCTTCTAGCGCTGAATCGTTTGGAATATTACAGCGTGAAATTACTGGTTTCGCTCAACAGCTAGCACAATTGGTTGTTCGTGATGGGGAAGGCGCCACTAAATTCATCACCATCAGCGTCAAAGATGCGTTGTCATATGGCGATGCTAAGATTATTGCCTCAACTATTGCAAATTCGTCATTATTTAAAACAGCAATGTATGGTAATGATGCTAACTGGGGACGTATTTTATGTGCCATTGGTTATTCACAAGTTGGTTCGGGAGATTCTATCAACCCAGCGAAGACGAACGTATCGTTCATTCCATCTGACGGTTCGCAGAAATTAAAGCTACTTGTAAACGGTGAACCTGAAGCTGTAGATGAGGAAAGAGCCTCGGAAATTCTTTCTGTAGAGGATATCGAAGTTGAAATCGACTTGGGTACTGGCGGTGGTCAAGAATGTAAGTTTTGGACTTGTGATTTAACTCACGAATATATTACCATTAATGGTGACTACAGATCCTGAAGGTTCAAGATCACTAACTTATTCACTTTTAATTACTGTGCATAGAATAAACACTTAATGTAAAATGGAAGTAAAATTCATGGGATCGCGAGTTTTTGACGTGAATTTTAATTGTAGATAATGAAGCTCCTCTTTCAACTATTCACAAACTACATAGATGAGTCAATCTGGCTATGTGTGCACTATAGAGGATCTTCCGGATGTTACAATCTCTACGAATCTTAAGATCACGAAAGATATTTACTGTCTTGGCCTTTTTATAAACATAGCTGCTACTGGTCCATGCAGATTATACGTTACTGATTTCACTACCAATCCACGGGTGTCTAATCTGTTTTTTGAGAGCTATTACATTGAAGAATTTGAGATCCCCTCAGAGCAAATATTCCTAATTGATGTATATCAAGAGAAGCTAAAAGTTTTAATTAATGACTATGAAAAACGATACAAAGAGCCATTATTTGAACAAGAGGCAAGACCACCTTTCCGAATTTCGAACAAATTGTGCATCCTTAGGGCAACAGTGGTATTAAAGAAGTTCAATAATGTTTTAGAAGGCAGAGCCAAAAGTATACGTTTGATAAATAAAGAAGAATTACTAGATAATGAGAAGTTACAGACATTATACGCCAACATTTGCAAACTCCCCAAAGAATTTTTGAAAGAAAATTTGACCAGAGCCCGGAATGTAATCCCTGATAGGTATTTAGAGACAGTTTTGCCTTCCTTTGAAAATACGAATCCAGCTATTAATGAATTTAACGAAGTTAATCTAAAAGTTGATACTGAGTCAGTAATAAATGATTCACAACCTCGACAGACATATGTCAAGACAGAAGAAGCAACAGAAAACATGATTCCTGATACATTATTTCCGAATGACTATTCAAATACGGCACATCAATTAGCCGACGCTGATACATTTCAACAAGAAGAAGCAGAAGCCGAAAACGCAAACTCACATCATGCTGGTCATTCACAACAGCCGCATTCCCAAAAAGCTTATTATTCATTTAAGCAGCTTAATGATTATCACAGTTACGGAATCGATAATGAAGTATACAGAGTCAAGGGAAAAATTCTTGGTTTTAATCCGAGTGACTGGTCGCAGATTTGTATTAAGAAATATGAGCATGATGCCGTTAAGAATAAGATAATTTTGAGCGATCCTTATATTAGGAATATGGAAATTATATTATGTGATCAAATGCCTTTAAATAACCAGGAAGAAATCTTACTAGACTCTGATAACTCAATTACCATTGTATTAGACCAAGCTCAGATTTGTAAAGCGTTAAATATTGAAGCTATTGAACTAGCTTATACAAAAGTATCTGAATTGAATAAAAAGTCATTTATTAGTGAAGTAGTTGAATTTGAATTATTTAAGAGATTGGTGAATATCAATACCAATAATCAATTTCTTGTTTGGTCGGCTAGAAATATTTCATTTGACGCCATAATGAAGTAATAACCTTATGTAGGTGAACTATATGCATATCTACTTATATTATTTAACTAGATTGAAGTATAAAATCTATGAAACTGAAGAAGTTTGAATTGGTGCTGGGGGAGAAATACTGGAACTATTTTTCGATTTGATTGAATTAGCTTTACTCGCCACTCGGCTAATTGTCAGAACTGTATTTTTAAATGTCTGCATGCTTTTGTCAATGCCAGAATAATATCGAGCTGCTTCAACAATTGGCCAAGGTACGGCTCTAAAAATCGGTAAAAAATTTCCATAGAATGGTATTTTAATCTCACCTCGTCTACCTAATTCTATTGCTGAAATAACATTATCCGCAACATATTTGGGATCCAATTCGGGCGCAAGAATACTGGATGGTGTTTTGACGCCATCGAACATACCTGTTTTCAATTGTCCAGGACATATCAATAGAGTTTTAATTCCTTTAGGGTTTATGGATGGTGGGCCTAATTCGTATGTCAATGATTCGTGTAACGCAATTAAACCAGATTTCGATGCACCATAAGCACTTAGACGAGCTGGTGACATGTATCCCAACACCGAAGCAATGGTAACTATATATCCTCTTTGCATAACTAGCATGTCAGGTAAAAACGTTTTTATAGTGTAGAAACTAGACATCAAGTTAATTTGGATAGTTCTTTCAATCTCATCGTAACTCAAATCCAAAAGCGTTTTTCCGGTAGTAATGCCAGCGTTATTGATCAAGATCGTGACATTCCCAACGTCTTGCTTTATCTTTTTCTGACAACAAATAATCTGTCTACGGTCACTCACATCACATTTGTAGTAATTAACTGTCTCAATTTTTTCTTCATCCTCAGGAACCTTTATATCAAGTACCACAACTTTGGCTTTTTTGGAGACAAGTTTCTTAACAATTTCTTTTCCTAGACCACTTGAACCTCCGGTAACCAATACTAGATCTCTATGTGGTTCAAAATAATTTCCTATAAGAGTATTAGAAATACTTCTATATTGCCTATTGAGATGGTAAAATAATATCGCAAGCATCGACTCATTCATTATATACTAACCAACCTGTAGAATTTAAGATAACAGGATCTTGAAGAAGAAGAACATATAAGGTCCACAAGTATAGATGCAAAATATCTGATCTTGTGGTTCCGTATAAAACGCACGTGACTTTTGAAATATATCAGGACTTAAACATAATAACGATAATGAAGATCTAAGTATAGGCAATTATAGACCATAATGGAGCATGAACCGCCTCAAATCCTTAGAATTAAAAGAAAGAGAGGTCAAGATCCTCTTCAGGCATTGATTCTAGAAGATAACAATGCTGCAAAAAGATCGAAGCCATCATCCCCAGCTTCCTCAACCATCATTGATAAGAACAAGAACTTTTATTTTACTTTGACTAGAACCGATGAATCTGGAGCAATTAATGAAGAAGCTGTAATTGAGTCTATATTATCGGAAGCACCATCATTAGGAGGAGCTGGATCCTCGTCACTTGACAAAGAAATTGTGAATAAGGTTGGGAATTCAAGTGGAAATAGAAAACGGAAGTTTATCATTCCTAAGAAACAAACAGAAGAAGATACATATATTCCCAATGAATTGGCCGATATGGTGAGTTCGCTATTGACATCTAAAGATAATGTGAACAGCCCTCAAAGAAAACGGAGAAACAGGAAAGGGAACAGTTCTGGCAATCTTGAGGAGTCACCTGCTCTCTCAGAGATCCAGACCGAAAGTAAGACAAATGTACTTGATACAGAAGAGAAATCTGACTATGTTTATGACGTTTATCAACTATCTTCAACCGAACCAATGACTACTGCAAACCATCCTCAGTCCCAGATCGGTTATATTAGATTTTTCGATGAAGAAAATGATTTATATCAATCTGATGAAGAGCACGATAAGACTAATAACATGTTTTCTGACGATGAGGATTCAAATGCCGAAAGCTTCTATCAAAATGACTACCCAAGTGACGAAGATGCTGGTGCATATAGTGATACATATACGGAAGAAGAAATTGAAATAATACAACATCAAGATGGTCGAGATGGTCAAGAAATCGAGGGATACGAATACATTAGCTCGGAAGCGAAACAGGAAGAAAGCTTCGAGGACTTATACGATGATTTTTACGATGGTGATAATGATATTGATTTTTTGGCTGATGATCAATATCAGAATATAGATAATGATCAAGAATTCGAAAGAAACCATTTCTTTGAAAATGAAGAGGAAGATGAGTTAGCAATACATAGGGATATTATATTTGGTAAACTTCAAAAAATGATCAATGAAAGGGAATAACTTCTACCATTCATAATGTAAATTCATGAAAAAAAATATACACTATCTAATACTTTGTTTATATCAAGTTCGCCAGTTGATGGCTTTTCTAGTATTTTAACGGGAACTAACAAAGGTGTGAATGCTCTGGATAGCTTAGAAGCGTTCTTTGAAGCATCATGTGCATCCGTATAATCATATATGTTTAACAATTTTGGACTACTTTTAGATCTGAAGTATAATTTCGGGTTGTATTTTTCAATCAATCCCAAAGGCGAATTACTAACATCTTGGTTGTTAGTCTGGTGAATTAACTCACGATAAAGAATTCTATTGTAATGTTTTTTTGTCAATTTTAAAGGCTCTTCAAAATATTGTGATCTTAATATATTTAATTCTTTTATTAGCTCCAAATTATCTTCATTTTTAATGTATACGAGCTGAAAAGATCTCCTTGTAGTATGCATCATATCATCCCTCAAACTTTCTATAATATTTGAAGAATGTAACCTGACAAATTCTTCTCTTATTATCTTCGAAAGCTTATTGACATCACAAGGTAAAGTCCAAAATGAATCATGAACAGAAATAAAAGGAATATTGTTATTTTCTGCAGATAGACAGGTCATTAGCATATGAATGGAATCAATGGAATGTATAAAATTAGGCGCAACCGCATTTAGTTGTTTTCTTACGTCTATGTTGGCCAATTTAGATGGTTTGTTAATGACTATACTTTGCAATGAAGTAGGCAAAGCTTTCTGTTTAGTATGTTTGTATAATTGAATGACTGGAAAGCCTGACATTGATGTCCACATCATAGGTTTATATAGTTGCGGGTTAAAAAAGTCAATGGCTTCCTTTTTATTAAGTCTTGCTAATGATTGAAAAGTTTCTAGATCAAAAGAATTAATTACCCGAAAGCAATTATTTAATAGCCAATCTTGAATTAGTTTAGCACCTGAAAATAATTTTGAGATGGAAATAAGGACTGTTGATGCCAAATAGTTGGAAATCTCAACATTTAAAGCTTTCAATCTTGATAATTGCTCAGGAGTAATGGGAATCTCATTGCAATTATTCAACTGAATTTCAAAATTCTTGATGATATCTTTGATTCTCATGTTAATTTGTGAAGTAGCACCATGTCTAGTAACTCCATATACACTAGTCATGACTGTTTGTTTAACAACTTTCCTAGATAATATTAATAAAGAGAGCGCAGCAAGTTCCTGATATTGGTTCAATTTGTCACACGAATGCTTTAGTACTTGGCTCTTTACAATGTTTAATACTTCAGTATAAACATCGCTTCTTACCGGGTGAACCGAGTCTGTTTGTAATAAGTTAACAGACTTTCCGCCTTCCTTATCTTTGCCCAATGCTGCATAATGTTGTAATCCATTGCACGATCCATCTTGATGAATAGGAATTCTACAAAGGTACTCTTCGACTTTGTTAGCTTTATTTTGGCAGTATTTCAATACATTGTTGATTTCAAAACATAGACTCAACGTTTGCCAGGGTTTTTCGCCTGATTTCCACCACATTTTTCCATTTAATGGGTTTTCAGCGGAATCAACAATTAAATCACGATTATTATCAATAAATTCTACTCTTTCGGTCATTGGTAGCTTATCCTTACCATAAACACCAGCTAATTGATATTTCAACCAGTTGAAACCATTAGGACCCAATGGTTTAGCAAACCAAAACATTAATAATGACCGTACAAGATCATCTTGATAATGTGACAATATCGAAACCATAGGATAGGCCCTACCTCTAAAATCTACGTTATGAGGTAGATAAAACATGTCTCCATTTTTACTAAGAGAATTAGCACATTGTTGAATTAAATTCAATTCTACTCTTTGGCTTTTTATTGCATGATATTCTTGTAATGCTTTTCCTGATTCAATTTTATACTTCCATAATGCTTTATTATACTCCGGTGCTGATGAAAAGTCAGTTTGATTTGGTTTTGGGGGTAATATGACTTGTAATTTATCGAAGATAGGCGGTATTTTCAAAAATCCTTTGTTGACACTCATAGCCTGGTTGAATACCTTCAAGGTAGATGGGTTAATTGCCCACGCCAAGGATCCAAGAACGTTAAGACCTTCATATAGTGATTTAAGTTGCCCTGTTTTATGGGCTTTGTTGATGTAAAATAGAGAGGTAGATAAATCATCAGTATTAATAACAGGCTTTAAATCAGTTAAGTATCCACCCACCACAGGCGATGTCCAAGGCTTAGGAGGGCAGAGCATAGGAAGATATAATGATCTACTAACAAAGAGAGATTCATAGCTCTTGAACTCCTCTAGTAAGTATGGGTGAATTTTAATAACTCCTATCTTCTTATATGCTGGACCATCATGATTTCTTATATTGCCCCAGACAAATGCAGGGAATTCAAAATTCTTTTCACGTAAGAATGGTGTGTCAATTTCCTGCGATTCATCTATCAATTTTAATGACTGAGCAAAACTGTCACTATCAATAAAAGATCTTGGAATTTTGCAATTTTGCATAAAGATATTAATTAATGAGGTGAAAAGAACAATTGAATCCTCTTCATGAAAAAATTTCATGAAATAGGGTTTGATATCTTTAAAATTTGTGTCTTTTAGTATCAACCTCTTGAAGGATGAACCTAAAGAGTTTGCCAAATTTGAAACCTTAACATATCCTGATTCCGATGTAAGTGTTTTCGAAAGAAGGTTTGAAATCAATAGTGTAACTATAATCCTTCTTGGAAGTAAATTTAAATAAACTCTATACTTGTATAATATCATTTCATCGTGTGAGCTACTTTTGAAGTTTGGTTTATTTAACTTGGCAATTAAAGAATTCAACATATTCATTGTCAGTTCAAACCAAGAATAAAGCAACTTGGAGTTAGACTTTTTAAACTTATTAATGTTAATATCATCTGATTTACTATGGAATTTAATATCTTCAACAAGATCAAGACAATTTGCCTCAACGTTTAGCTGTTTCAGTCGATTGAATGCATGATATTCACGAATAAAATTTTCTTTATCTTCCGGAGATAAGCTTTCGTACAATTGATATAATGGAATTGGATCCGATTTATCGTATTTATCGAACCTTGTTGCTAAATATTCACATAGGTTACTATAACTCAACAAACCATCAGTCTTGAATTTGTCAATTGAATTGATATCTTTGGTTGCATCTTGTTTTAACACGATAGGGATTTTGGATATTTTTGCAAATGCAGTCAGCAATTCAATATCAGAAATTGTATGTATAAAATCTTTTGGAATAATATTCCATTTTCTCAAGAGTTTCTCTATGTACTTTGAAATGCTATATTTCAAGGATTTAACCTCAATGTTCATATATGAGTACAATAAACAATACACGAGCTTTGTTTTAATTTCAGAAATATACTCGTGTGTAAAGTTTAAATCAACATCATCAATAATTAACTTGGTATTATGGATATTAATCGTTTTAGGATTGGATATTACTTGCGTTAAAAAAATCATGAGACATGAGTAGTATACATTCACATTCTGTACATTTTCTCTGACTTTTACCCGTTGCTTTAATTTGTTAAGTAACACACGGGCTTTCATAAAATCATTTCTTAAAATTGACTCAAAAAAATAATTTATCAAAATATTATTATCGTTGTTCTGCACTCTAAATATGCTAGAGGTACTATTATTAGTTTCGAATACTGAAACGTTCAAGAAATTGTCAGGATGAGTCCTCGGAATGCCATCAAATAATCTAGTGGAAGAAATTCTATCTATGGATTTGAAAGAATTAAATCTTATTAGTCCTCTTCTGCATCCTCTTCTCGCTATAGTCTTACAAATCATCAATTGATGGAATCTAGATTGAAATTTATGATCATATGTCTTGCGAGTCACTGGTTTGTATGAATTATTATAAAGATAGCTTCGAAGGCTAAGTATCTGGTATATGCAACAAGTTAGCTTTATTAAGGAATTGTATAGTAAATTAAACAGATGGAAGAGAAGGCAAGATTATGGTTGTAAAATAAAAAAAATGAACATGACACAAAACTAATCACATAGATGAAATGTTTTTGAGCTAATAAGTCTCTTACAGAGTATTACCATTGTGATTGTATGATCTTTCTATATTACACTATATTAAGAGAAGATTAACGTCAGGGGTTGGACTCAAAAAAGAGATTTGTCCTATGCATTGGTCAGATGGCACAATAGTGATATATTGAGGCATCTGATAATTGTAGAGTGTCATAAACATGATTTTGACTATGCAATACTAAAAGCCGTTTCTACTATAGGCTCAACTTAGTATAGATACTCATCGCCCTCTTAATGCTGATCAATTGTCAAGATTACCCATCCAACAATTCGCTGGCATAAACCGATAATGGCTAATTGTCTATCATTGGTGAGCATCAAGTGACAAAATAATTAACAAAGAATATATATTCATCTTGCCTGTCTGGATGTTCTAGTTGTTGATGCCCGTTTGGATGTTGAACGTTACGCTCGGAAACTGGTTCACCTCAGCGTGCACTTCGGCCTCAATGCCAAAACTCATAAGAATACCTCTTATCACCCCACATGGAAACCAGAGATAATTCTTGCACTTGTTGACGGTGTCAAAAGCTCCCTTGTCACTCATCATCGTCTCGATCAATTTGTAGCTATTGTCAACCAACACAAACGTACCCCTATGGTTTGTCCTCAAATTGCTCATCTGCTTTCCGTATAGCACTCTCCACACGTCTCGACATACGAATTTCATAATATCTAAGATATCGACCATCTTCTGGTTCGAGCTCTTGAACATGATCAACTCAGACATCCTCAACCCGATGTCAAACCCATAGTTTTCCACCCTCAATGTCACATCATCACTTCCTGCACCCTCAGACTCAAGGATTCCCACTGTGCCCGGCATATCGTCCTTGGCGTCCGACAAAGCAGTATCCATCGTCGTAGGCTTGAACTCGGTGTCCCCACTAACCCCTGTCTCGTTCACCTGTTTGCTAACCCTAATAGCCGTGGGAACTAGCTCCAGAACAAGCAAATGAAACGTCGTGCTATTTACATAGCTCTGGTTGTCTAATGGATCGTACATGGTGCTTAAACTATTGATGGTACCATCTAGATCGCTCGATACGTTGCATTGTATAGACTCTATATCAATGTCGCGATATCAAAATCATACCGCGACATATTCCACGACACGCGACATTTGATAAATGTCACGTACTTTCGCTCTAACTCCTTACACCTGCCCCATTTCGCTCCCGGTCCTCGCGGGCTGGCTCGTCTAGACCCTTCGGGAAAATGCGTTACCGGGTAACCACATACAACACTTACCCGGACAAAGTACTTTGCTCTGATTGGCCCAATGTGCCCATCGTACCCCCAACACATGCTCACACGGGCGTTGTCTGTGACAAAAAAATTTCTCTGAAAAAATGACTAGACGAATAATTAGGTAATACACAATTCCTGCTAATTGATAAAATTTCTAAAAAATTACTTCAACGGTAGTGGATCGTGTCCGGCTTACAAACACTCATCAATACATAATTAAATCTTGGTGCAATATAGGCAAAAACCATCGAAAATCGTTCCAAGAAATTGCATTTGGTGCTATAAATCCATAGGAATAAGGTACGATAACATATCGCAGTTTTAATAAAAAGTATCTAGCAGTAGCACGGATATTAGCAAAGTGATAATTTTGAAGCGTTTGTGGAAGATTTTTTTTTTGTAATTAATTTTCTTGAGAATTCATTTCGTTCAAAGCGTTCAATAGTTGTTTATTTGCCGTTACGCCAAAAATAATAAATAATTTATATTTATCATAAACTCAGGAATAAACAAACCAAGATAAGAATAACAGCAGCGTTAGATATAGTGTTGGAGGATTGATTGACGTTTATTCATTAGTGTAAATTATACATTTCAAAGGTGATTTTTTTTTAAGACAAAAAAACACTACTCATAATAATCATAATATTAATATTAATAATAAGGTAATACTAATAATAGGAAACGAAGAATTATATCCACGAGTTCAGCAATAATTAACATTCATTAATCATCATAGTTCATTAACTCATAGTATTCATATTATTATTATTTCATTATTTCATTAGTTCATTTTTTCATACGAGTCACATTAGCATATTAATTAGCATTGTCATGACTTCGGAATCGTTTATAAATACCGGCAATTCGAGCGGGAACTTGTTAGTGGGCGAGCCGATGGTGAATAGCATGGGAGGTTTGAATGGTATGGTGGGCGACATGTCCATCAGCATGCTTAAGATCTCCAACATTCCGTCGGACTTGACTCAGCGGGAGGCTACGACCATTTTTTCGTTGGTGATCGACGACATCGTCAACATTGAGATCAAGGACTTCATGGTGTTGGCATACTTTAAGAACTACCAGACGTGCTTGACTACGGGTAAATTGCTCGACGGTAAGTACATCTTTGGCAAGGAATATGCCCCTATTAAGATTGACTACGACCAGGTGATAAATTCGCCGAATAGTATGCCATCTGCGGGATTGAATTCCAATTTCAACAACTTGAGGTTGTCCCAATCTCTGCAGCCACCCCAATCGCAACAACAGCAGTCGCAAGCTGAATTTCAGAAGAGACAGCTGATTGGTAATCAGAGATCAAGATTCTTATTCAGTGACCCATTTCTGGGCTCAACTACTCCAAACCAACCGGCTTCTTCTAGCCAGCCTCATCCGTCGATCGACTTGTCTGATTTGACTGGGAAGTCTATCTTATTGATGGACTCGCCTCAAGATGGTACTAGCAATAACAATAACAATATTGTTAGAGACCCATGGAATAGTCAGTTGCCAATCAACAATTCGGCTCCCCAAACCCCAGGAGCTTCATCTCTGGCACATACGCCTTTCGAATGGAATTCGAACCTGTCCCAACCTCTGTCCCAACCTCAATCGCAACCTCAATCGCAGCAACTTCAATCAGGGTCCAATGACAGAAGAAGAACTTCATCGGCCTTCTTCAACAACAACTTGTTGCCTAATTTGAATCCTAATTTGCCATTAAACTCGATCAACTCAATGTCATTACTGCAAGCAAACCAACAGCCTGCTCAACCATCGAGTCAACCATCGAGTCAGCCTTCAAGTCAGACTTCGAGTCAGCCATCGAGTCAACCTCCTAGCCAACCATCCAACCAGCAATCTACATCGCAACAAGGTTCGTCTACCCAGATGTCTCCTTCATCTGGCCAAACTACCCCAACTAATAAATCGAAAGACGTACCTGATTTATCATTACTCGCAAGAGTTCCACCGCCAGCTAATCCAGCGGATCAGAACCCTCCTTGCAATACTTTGTACGTGGGTAATTTACCGCCCGATGCCACGGAACTGGAACTTCGAGCATTATTTTCACCTCAGAAGGGTTTTAGAAGATTGTCTTTTAGAACTAAGAATCAATCTCTGTCCAATCCAAACCAAAGTAGCAGTCATAATCACGGACCAATGTGTTTTGTGGAATTTGAAGATGTTGCCCATGCTACTAGAGCTTTGGCTGAATTGTATGGAAGAACATTACCAAGAAGTGGTGGTAGCAATGGTAAAGGTGGAATAAGATTATCGTTCTCTAAGAACCCATTGGGTGTCAGAGGTCCTGGTAATCCAAGAAGGACTTCAAATAATCAAGTGTCAACTTGTTCTAACTCGTCATCTTCAAATTCTAATGGTATTGGCAATTACGGCTACCTGAATTATTCGAAATAATTAAAATTTTCTTTCTTTAATTGTATTTTATATTTATTTAATTGAGCATTTATTCCGTCAATTTATGTTGTGTATAATAAATATGTCACCATCAATATGTTCTATATATTAATGTTAATAAATTGTATATTATATCCAAACAATATATACGTGCGCAAGTTTAACCCATGCTACATGGAAAACATGCATTAATCCATCTTGTTGCATACTTGCACCTTATGGTTGTGAAATTTCTACATCTGGCTGCTGTCATGTTCATTTGACAGGATTTCATATGCAATCTGTAACTACTGTTTTTTTGCATGTCTTTATGAAGCCATATGTACGAAGAATGTTTCAAGCTTGTATCAATTACTCTTTTTTTACAAACTGGTGATATTTTGTACTATATTGTTGTTTCTTTGTTATACCGCTTTCAGTCAAGACGTGACCAACGTTAAAATGACCAGCTGTTTCACATTTATAGGTGAAGAGATACTCGAAGTGCATACGATATAATTATTATATCAACTACGTTAACACTTCTTAAAAAATGCATACCCTTTTTCTGAAAACATGAACATATTGTTTTGACTTTTTAAAACAGTTTTAAAGTATGAGAATCGTTATGTATAACTTCTAATTTTTGCAGCACGATACTTTATATATATATATAAGTATATATGTATATTTCGAAAGCACTATTATATGAAATAAACTCATAAAATGAACAAGGAAAAAAGAGAGAAGAAGCAAAAGAAGAAGAAGATAGAAGATAGTGGTATAGGTGATCTAATAATCAAAGACAATTTGACTTGTGATTTCAGCTACCTATCAACTTTCAATTTGAAGTCGTTGCTTAAAGAAACAACTAAGCTCCAAGGTCAATCTACGAAAGAAAACAAAACTAATATAGAGCCAGCAGCTTCTTGCGAGGACCCTGATCAAAAAAGCGATGTTATTCAGTTGTCGGAAGCAGCTCAAAGACTAATAAATATATGTGACTCTATTTGAAATGAGGTTGCAAGAAATTATTACTTTATAATAAAGCTCGGCTAGAAGTTATTATTTAAATACATATATAAACATATAATATGACATAAAGTATGAATAGTTTCAGTTTCAGATACTAGTTTTATTACTTGTAGTACCATAAACAAAACGCAGTAAGTTAATGAATAGAAGTCACCTTGTAGATAGATTTCAAATTTTGTATAAATCTACAAATTCCTTAGGATTAGCATATACTTGATTTAGCCAGTTAGAATTCAAAACCTCGACAGTACTTAGTCTATTTTTTAAATTAGGATTCAAAAGCCCAAAAATGACCACTCTTGCATCGTAATGCAATTTTTGGAAAACTGATAATGAAGGGTTGGAATTGAAGTTGAAATGGGTATCATCTAAATGTTTCATTAGGCTATTAAAATCTTTTTCATTCTTGGGATATTGATCAGAAAATTTTGCATAATTCTTATCATCATGAGGATTGGCATGATTCCATGGTTTTGTCATCAACATGATGTGCAAATATATAATTCCCAAAGACCAGCAGTCAGATTTTATGAAATCAAGAACTTTTTTTGCTTCCTCGATACTAATATTTTCTGCTTCCAATTTGAATAACTCAGGAGCTTTAAAACTGGGCGTACCTACCCATATTTTATAAGGATTCTCCTGCAAAAAAGACCAGTAATCACTATCTCGATTTACGTTTAAGCTATAACCAAAATCAGATATCTTGATTATCCCATCATCGTCAATCATGAAATTCTCGGGCTTCAAGTCCCTGTGGACTATTCCTTTCCGATGCAAATAGTTGATTCCTTTTACAATTTGTTTAAAAACTGAATCCTTTAGATTACACGACACGTTTATTTTTTTTCGACGTAATAAACTCATATAGTCCAATAAGTCGCCTCTTTTGTAGTAGGGTAATATTACAGAAAGTTCGTTTGTGTCTTTGTTCTCACATATGTCAATAATTTTCATTATATTATTGTTGGAGCATAGCTTCATATTATTGTATTCCTTCATCACTATTCGTTTGTATGTCTCCCATGATTGATTTTCTGGTTTCTTTATAGTCTTTATGACTAAATATTCTTTACCAATTGTATTCGAACATTTGTAAAGTACCCCACTAGCACCTTCATATATGGGTTTACTTGACACTTTGATATAATTCTTACCTATAACAGGAAGTGATCGCCCATTATCTGAATTCTCCACACAAGGAGTATCATCGATACCTATGTAACTCATTTAATTTTGATATTATTACAAATTTGTTTCTAGTACTGAATCTGTGATTGATTCTTCGCTTCACGCTGTCATACCTCGGATGTATATAGTTGGTTCTTTCTTGAATCCAAAAACTCCTATTAGTTAAATGCAACTTGTCTCGATAAGAATATTCTTTTGACCCTGCCGTAAATAAGCAATTAGTCTATATAATATTTTTAAAGTACTTAATATATACTCACATAGAAGGAGGATTCTCTCCGTCTTTTAAGAAATGGACCGGAGATGAGCTGTGCGACAAGTCCGTCTTATTACCGAATTGCATTTAATTTGCAATCTTAATACACCTGCTTGTAATTAGCAAGCTTAAATTTACCTAATACAAAAGTCATTTAACGGTATGTATATTTTATTATTAATATGACAAAATTAAACCTAAAATGTATTAGGCATGGTTACAAAATAATATCGCAGAATAGACATATCGAATTAAATAGAAGTAAAAGAAATCATAAAATATCACATTTTTTTATTTGGTATGGAAAGGTATATTACCCAATGAAATATTGGAAGTAGAACTTAGCAAACTTCAATTATGCCTCTGGTATGGAATCAATTATAAATTTGGTTGGAAAAATCTGTAAGTCATCCAGTGAAATTTAGCCTCCGCATCTGCATTAGCTTCTCTTTTCTTTAAGTTAGGTTGGAAGAAGCGGTAAGTCATCCAATGAAATTTAGCTTCTGCGTTAGCTTCTCTCTTCTTTAAATTAGGTTGGAAGAACCTATATGTCATCCAATGAAACTTAGCTTCAGCATCAGCATTAGCTTCCCTTTTCTTCAAGTTGGGTTGGAAGAAACGGTATGTCATCCAATGGAATTTGGCATCGGCATTGGCTTCTCTTTTTCTCAAGTTAGGTTGGAAGAACCTGTATGTCATCCAGTGGAATTTTGCATCGGCGTCTGCGTCAGCATTGGCATCTCTTTTGGACACAGATGCAGTCTCCTCTGAATCGGCAAGGGCAGATTCTAAACCCTCAATATCAATGCCAGATTTTGATATAACTGATTCGGCCAATGTAGCGTTTACAATGAGGACATATTTTTTTCCACTTTCTTCTACCACAAGTGGCTGTTGGTCATCTGTTATCTCAACCTTGTTATTAATAGCTTCATCTGGAACAAGGTAATCCAGAACAACGTATTTTCCTGTCTCTTTGCTTTCAGGTGTAGGTGCAGCAACAGCTAACGTAATTGTGCTAACAAGCGTCGATAAAGCAAATAGTGAAAACTTCATTTCTTAATTATGAAAGTAGATTGATTCTTAATGATCAATTAGGAAGCTCCTACAAATATTAGAATTTCAAGTCTTATTTATACCTATCATATTTCTAAGAAGCTGGTTTTATTACAATCAGTGGATAAAAGATAGTAACATTTTCAACCTTTCGCACCCAATTTGGGAAATTTATATAATCACTTCAATGTATATTTTTAAACATTGCTAATGCCACAATCTAATATAGAAGTTTATTAGGGAAGATGTACAATACTATGTTTCATATCTTAGGACCCTTTTGAAATTTCGGTACTGAATATTTCTTGTGTTCAGTCAGCAAGTTCGCAAATGAGACCTTTTTACCCAATAGGTTAGGCAAGCGTTTGAAAACTTAAATAACTTAAGTTTTCTCCAATATTCTTACGAAATCTTATCACGCATTTAATAATATTTCCCAAAAGGGGTGTCTAACAACAGTACCCATACACGGTTTTTGTATATGTTATACATCGAGTATAATTCAATCATACTAATATCAATAAATAATATTGGCAAATAACTAAGCAAAGAGCCCGAAATTTCATAAAGGAGTAGTATCAGGCATTAATTTATAAATTTTTAGCCTGCTTTTGGATCTGAATAAACTGAATTTAAGTTTTTATTAAATCATCACCTGCAATGAAACATCGTACAATTATTCAATGCTATTATTCAATCTACAAATAATGCACGAAATACGTTATCTCTAATATCTTGCATTCCCCCATAGATATTTCTGGTCTTATTACTTGTTCGTATTAAAGGGTCTTAGCCAGCAAATCAATGTTATGGGTTTCAGTGTAGTAACCAGCTTTGTGACACTAAAAAGAGGTTGCAAAATTGAACACAAAGTCCAACTATGGTAGCATTCATGGGTATCCTTCTACTCTGTAAGATCAACTTCCATTAAGTACATGACCTACATAACTCATCCAACAATTTATAGATGACTATCTAATGCTATTTTATTCAGGAGCGATTAAGTCTAACTCATATAAATAAGACGACTACCGAAGAGTTAACTTTCTTGGCTGAGATGGGAGAGTAGACCACATAATTGCCTTCATACTTGAGAATAACGATAATGATAAAGATAAGCCATGTAATTGATATAGTATGTAAAAATTAGTACTATGTTAGATAAATCGTCGTATTACTTCAAATTGATCGCTTAAGACGCAGAGAGAGTAGGTGAATGCTATACTAAATATTATATACTATTTTACATACTGAGATCTTGGAAAACATTTCTGAATAGGAAAATCTCCATTGATATTCTATTAGGAACAGTTCATTACCTCGTTATGTTATTCATATATTATTTTAGGGTAGTAGAGGACTATTTAACTATATTCGTGCAGGAATGCAATTCTCAACCGAGATTGATCCGTTATTTCCATTCCGAATCGATGATCAATAGAAGAGATATATACGGTATGAATTGCCTTTGAAATAGTAATATAGTTATACAATGTCGGTAGATAAGATAAAGAACAATTTGGGGGTCTTTGGATCATCTGTAAAAGACACCCTTACGCATCATAAACAATTTAATAATGATGACGAATTGATCAAACATTATTACCACGATATCAAGAAGGCAATTTCTGCATTGAAGTTTGTTGATAAACAGACAACAAAACTTGGTACGAGTCACTGGTCTCGGTTGCTCAACTCAAATATTAAAGTGGGAGAATTGTTTATTAATCTAATAGGATCGAACTCATTGCAGTTCAACGGCATAGAAGACTATTATAGTGATTTTGACAAATGGCAGGCGGAGCAGGAAATACCTACGATACACCCAAAAGAAAGGCAGCTTGTCATACTGAGTGTGAACCATGAGATGAAGCATTATATGGTGTCTATGGAAAAGTTGAGAATTAGAGTGATAAACGAGTGGGAATTGCATGCTAAATCGGTGAATATACGGGTCAAGGAAATGGTGGGATATTTAAATAAAATATTGCAATTGATTAAAAAAAGAAACTCCAAGAAATCTAATTATGACAATATTCATAAAAAGATCAACAAGATAATGAAGAAGACCACGCCATTGGATGCAAAAGAACAAAAACAGTTGAACAAGCTTGATGAAGAATTGAATGAGGCGAGTTTTGTATTCAATAAGTTAGATGAGAAAGTAAAGTCTATTTTGCCTCATTCATTATCGTTCTTGGAGGAATTCATAGAGAATTTAACGAAATTGACATTATGCAAACAATTAGAAGAATATGAAGATATAAAACATACACTATTGCATTACTCCACGTTTCACGGATTTTTAGATACTGAATCTGAAGACAATATTCAAACTTATGAAGCGATAAGCAATCAATGGGAAAGTATGGTTACACCAACGAGATTGAGAATTGAATCCTTTGTTTCATTTATCCAAGAGAAAAAGCCCGAGTTGATTGATACTGAAATTGACGACAATGATAAAACCTCTAAAACTCATAAAATGTGGAATAAGGTTACTTCGAAAGTAACTAATAAAACACATAAGGTAAGGAGTACAGATCAAATTAACGGAATATTTAATGGTTATTTAACTACTGATCCCTTGGATTCATTTGAAAAATTTCAAGATCCAATGATGAATAGATCTGAGACATATCACCCATCAAAGGTCATTGATATTAATGATGTTATAGTACCAAATAGTAATAAAGGTAATGAACCACCACCATTACCACCTAGGTCAAATACAACTACCCTAAAGAATAACTTAAATGTTAGTGGTGCCGCCAGAAATCATTACGTGAATCGTATTCCTTCGATAGATTCAATGGAATCAATACACTCATCATCATCCGAGTCAGAAAGTGATGAAGTGACTTCAGTTTCATCTGTAGCGAGTGATGTAGTGCTTGCAAATTCATCCCCAGAGATGGTTAACAGAGATTTGAAAAAGGTTTATAATATGTCTAAGAATAACATTAGAGAGTGTCCTATCCCAACAGTTCTTCATGATTATAGAGTCGGGCATGAAGATTCATTGTTTTCATCGGAGACCTCATCCGTAACTTACAAATTGGAACAATTAAATAATTTCTTCGATAAAATATTGAATTATACAAATTCTATGCAAGTACAAAAGCAAATATTACAAGCAAAGTATGATTTTGTTGGTGTTGAAGCAGGTGACCTATCCTTTAAGGAGGGTGATGAAGTTGAAATCCTATTTGATTTTCAAGCTGTTAATTCATTATATAGTAGCAATAACGATAACTGGTTGGTGGGGATGATAAAGACGGAACAGAACTGCAGAATCGGGTTTGTTCCAAATAATTATTTTTAGCTTATTTTAATTATTTATTTGTAAATATTATGATTCTAATTCATTCTCCTAGTCTACCTCTGAATCAAGTAGATCAAATAATGAACCCAAAACTTTTTCAGGGTTCACACGAACACCATTATGAAAAAATTCGCTCGTAATATATTGTTTTAAATTTCCATTGCTATTAAACACATTCTTCTTAACTTGCATAGTGGTATCAAAGTCAACGTATTGATCATAATAGTAGGTTGCAGCCACGACTGGTACTCTATCCCATGTTATTGTTCTTAATTTTTCAACATCATACAAAGGGGACCAAGACACGTTTTTATGTAATGCATATGCCAAGTTCTTAAAGGGCCGTAATTCAGAAAAGTCATCAAACATGGATTTGAATACCATTTCTCCTGTAAAAAATGCTGGTTCTTCAGAATCGGCAATGTCTGTATAAACAAAGTTTTTTCTTTCTGGGAAGTATCGAAGTCTTTCAGCACTCCAGTTAGAACTTGTGACATTAGCATTATTACCGTCACAATATATAGCTTCTTGAAATAATGCATACAACACATTCGTGTCAAAACCTAAGATGTTTTGAATATTACTTAAAATTTGATAAGTTGGCTTACCCCATCAATTCAAATCGTAGAAAAATTTTAATACAATTTGATGAAGCGAATCGGTGCCACCATTTCCACCAAAGATCAAGCCTAACAGTTGAAATCGTTCGACGCTTAGCACACCTCCATTAGGTAACTCCACATTACTCTCCGATAAGTATTTCAAAATAGCCTTGACTCTATGAATATCATGAGGGTATTTATCATAGTAATGTATATTTCGTTCTCTGGTCCTTTCGTACGTAGCACGATAAACATCATCGGGTCCCAAGTTAACTGGTGGAACTCCTCCGGTTATCAATACTTCTCTCAACGATGTAGAATACTTGGAAAGATACGTAAAACAACAGAAACCACCAAAAGACTGTCCTAAAATCGACCACTTAGTATTTTCTCCAATTAAGGCCTTTCTTACTACTTCCAAATCCTCGACAATCGAATCGGCCCTAAAGTTGAGCAAAAACTTCAATTGTTTTTCAACATGTTCTTTTTCTGAAGCGCCCTCAGTTTTGGGCACAAGTATGTCCATTGTGCCAACTTCCAATGGAGTACTCAATCCCGTACCTCTCTGATCAAGGTAAAGAACCTGGTATCCTTTCTCAAGCAAAACCTTAGTGTATCCTGAGTTAGTCAATGGTACCTCACACGGAAATCCCGGCCCACCTTGAATGTATGAAATAACCCTAGCATCTTCTGGAAGAATTGATCTTCTACCAATACATTGCTCTTCAGAATGGACTGTTCTATTAAATTTTTGCGTTAAATTAGCAACAATTGAAATTGTCCTCTCATCTGATTTTTCATAATAAGAAAGAGGAACTTCGAAGCGGAGTCTATGATTGATTATATCCTTAACTCTAAAGCTATCAATAACTTCGTATTGTCCTATTACCATCTTCTGTGTTAACCTATGGTCCATATATTAAGTCCCCCATTCTTCAGCATTTAATCTGTAAATCAAATTCTTACAGTTTGATCGCGTAAACATTACGCGTTACTTTCTACATCAAATAGATTGATTTGAATACATATAATCATCTTGATAAGACTCAGAAAACAAGACGTTTATTAATTTTGAATTATCGGCAATGACAGTTCGTAATTCTAAAGTGACAGGAGGCCATCTAAAGTTCAAAAAACCTATCATTTCTACCGTTAACGAACCTATTCCTACGAAAGAATTGTTGAATAGATTGCAAATACTTACAGACGAATTATCAGCGGTACATCAAGATCAAGTTGATATAGAATCTTTCAGTGGTATAAAAAACGACTTGTCTAATAAGAAATTATTGAAGCACGCCAATGTAGGAGTTCAAGCGTACGTTTGTTGTGGAATATCAGATATTTTAAGAATTTATGCTCCAGATGCCCCATTTACTGCCACCGAGCTTTCACAAATATTCAAGGCATTTTTCCAGCAATTTAAGAAGTTAGCAGATACAGAGAATCCATATTTCCAACAGCAGAATTATCTATTGAAGAGATTGGCCGAAGTGAGATCGGTAATCTTGATGACAGATTTGCCAGATGCGCAACAATTGATAGAGTTGATCTTTGAAATATTTTATGATTTGTCCACCAAAAAGTTTCCAACTAGATTAGAGCCATTAGTGTCTGATATACTTTCTGAAATTATTTCTGAATCAGATATTGTTCCACATAACGTTTTGAAGATGATTTTGAACAAATTTTTAACCAATTTTCCGGAGGAATCAGCCATTACTTCTGGTTTAAAATCAAATATATCTAATCCAGGGTTTAATTTTTCACTTAGTATCTGTGAAGCTAACTTGGACAGAATGTCCAGGCAGGTCGCTCAATTTTTCTCTGAAATGCTATATGATAGTACCAGCAATGCCGAAAAGGTAGAAAACACAAATAATCACAGCAATACCAGTAAAGATAAAATAGATCAAGCTCAGGCTATAGAAAGCTTGAGAAAAATACATAATTTATCAATTCAAATTTGGAAGGCAATACCAGAATTATTAGCATCTGTTATGGGCTTGTTTAATGATGAATTGAATACCGATGATGAAAAAATACGTATACTAGCTACTGAGACTATAGGTAAAATGATTGGTGCTTCATCTAGTATCAGTGTTGTCGCAAAAGCTAATTTTATAATAGCTCACAGAGAAACATGGTTAAATTGGTTAAAGAAAACTTTAGATGTGTCTCCTGCCGTACGTTGCAAATGGGTTGAACAGTTGCCCCAAATCATTATCTCCTCTAACTCATCTACTACTGATATTGCAACAGAATTATGCAATGGTCTTACCAAGTGCTTATTAGATACTGATGAAAGAGTACGCTTGACTGCATGTATAAGCATCGAACGAATCCCCTTTGAAAAGTTCACCAGCAGGTTATGCAATAAAAATATTATGAGTACTTTATCACAATTGATACGAGAGAAAAATCCGGAAATTAGAAACGAAGTCATTAAAATCTTAGGAAATCTTTATAATCAATATTTTGAGGCAAAGGCTAATAATAGAGTATTAGATTTTGGTAGTAATAATGAAGTTGATAGTAATGAATTAGAAAAATCAATTTCCTATGGAATCCCAAATCAAATAGTATCCTTGATTTATATTAATGATAAAAATATTACTTCGGCTGTTGATATTTGCATATTTGAAAAACTATTGCCATTTGAAAGTAACAGTATAAAAAGGGTTGATAGACTAGCCCAATTATTTGATAATTTGAACGAGAAGAGTAAAATGTCATTTTTTGCTATTAATAAGAGGCAAAGACAAATATCAAATGTGCTACAGACCTTCATTGAAATGGCCGAAACATATTCTAAGCTTGGTTCAATAAATGATAACAATGAAGAGAAGGAAAACATGAGAAATGATTCTAGCAAGTCTGATTCAGATAATGCAAGTGCTGAAAGTAAGCGAGAATTGTTAATCAAATTAGATAAAATCATAAATTGGTTATGTGTTTCATTTCCTGATGGTTTGAATACATACGCTTGCTTGGAACGGTTTTTCAAATTGAAGAACTTTCGTTTTTTTTACTTGATTAAGGTTTGTATCTCTCCCGAGTCTGATTATAATACCATTAAAAATTCGATGAAAGAGTTACTTAATAAATTGACAAATGCTAAAAATATCAGGATAGACGACGAAAGAAGCAATGTATCAACCACGGATATGGTATCAAATTTTAAGTTATTATTGTACAGAGCATCTGTAATTTTATACAACAAATCTAATATGACTGAATTGATCAACTATTCAAAGGAATCTAAACATGAATGGAATTCTGCTGCCAACGAAATTCTTGAGAATGTATCTGTTTTAATTCCAGAAGTATTAAAATTTCATGTTAGTAACTTGACTGAAATCCTTGTCAATAGTGAAGGAATAAATAGAGATGCTGAATCTTCTACATCTAATAACTTGAGAACTATTTATCATTTTATTAAAAAGTTTCCTGATCTCTTTCCTTCAGAGTTGAATTTCACAGAATCATTGAAATCTCTTGCTACTAACGGTTCACCTCGAGAAGCAAAGTATTCAATAAAAATATTGGGATTAAGTTCTAAAAAGGAATTACATGGATCTGCTATCATCAATTCTATATACCCATTGGATGTTAATCATAAAAGATTTGTTACACATTTATCAGCTATTGCAGAATTATTTTTAGTTGATCCTTTGTCAGTAGAGGATTTGGCGAGTGATTTGACTGTCTTAATGATTAAAGAAATATTGTTGCAGAATAGAAGGAATGACGATGAAATTATAATTAGAAATGAAACTTGGATTGAAGATTATAAGCTTGATTGCAATTTCGAAAAGTATTCTACATTGTATGAAAAGATACTAGCGTTGAGGATATTTGTCAATAGATTGAAATCAATCGATAAATCCTTTTCAAACAAATCTGAATTAACACAAGAAGCTAAGTCAGTAGCCCAGCCTATATTTAAATTGTTGCTCTCTATAATAGGTAATGGAGGTGAAATTGTTAAAGAAAAAGCAGGAACTCCTCCTACACCGAAGGTGTATCAGCTGAAATTAAGGTTAATTGCAGGGTTGTATTTACTCAAGTTGGCAAAATGTCCGATATTCAATGATACTTTCAATCACTCAACAATAAATAGATTGATTTATTTACTCCAAGATCAAAATAATGATGTCAGACATGAATTTTTGATGAAGTTAGAGAAGAATTTATCCGATGAATCAATCTCTGAAAGATTTTTACCATTGATATTTTTTATGGGACATGAACCAAAGTTGACTTTAAAATCTGAAGCTAGTATATGGATAAAGTCCATGTACAAGAGAAAGGGAGCTGGTAATAGTATGAAGTTTGAAAGATCGATAGTCAGGTTAATTCATACAATTGTGCATAACGATGAGTTTTCAGATTTGATGAAGAAGTCCATAGATTCAACTGATCCAAAGGAGAAAGAGAGCCAGTTAATCAAGGCGTACTCCTACGCTCTGGAATATATTATTTTCTACTTACTTAGTATTGGTAAGTCGGAAAATTGTTCTTTGTTATATTACTTTGCAAGCCGTATAAAACAATATAGAGATGCAACAATTGATCAAAGTTTATATGACATCGAGCCCTTGCCAGAAGAAGTCTTGAATATTTACTGTATTGCTGAATTAACTCAATTGATTATCAAGGAACTTTGTGACATAAAGAGCTGGACCCTACAAACTTGGCCTGGTAAAATTCAACTCTCTTCAGACTTATTTGCTCCAATGACTAGCACCAAAGAGGCCCATGATATCATTACTAGAATTTATATTGCTGATAATATTCAGATTAAATTAAGAAATATGTTTAAACTGAGAATATCGGGAACTGGCTTGAAAAGAAAATCAAATGAGAATAATGATAAAGTCAAAAAGCCAAAGGTAAAAGCCAATACATCAGGCTCTAAACCAAAATCTAAAGTTAAGCTGATAGCAAAATTGAGGAAAAAATCGGATCATGAATCTTCAGATAAATATAGAGAGGCAAGGAAAAGTAATCGTTCTAGACGCCAAGTAAACTATGTTGAGGAAAAGGATTCGAGCAGTGAACTAGATGAAAATAGTGATGAATATAGTGACTAAAAAGTTAATTTCTATTTATACAAGTATATTTATATATTTCTATAAATGACTTGCAGCGAATTATGATAATAAATAAATAATGTAGTTATGAGATATGTCTATGGTTCCATTTCCTTGATTGATTCAATATGATTGTTCTGTTGCCATTCTTCACCTAATATAAGAAGTCTGGCTGCAGCGGGAAGCTTTTTATCTGCAACGGAGTTTGTCCATTCAATACTTAATAAATGCAATAACTTATAAGCTTGTTTTGAGTAAAAATTTAAGAATTGTTTGGCACATGCATCCCACCAGTTACCCATGCATGCAAAATGGGCATTTGTAAGCAACTTAGGGTCAGTATTCAATGTTCTCGCCAAAAATCTCCAGGATGCAGCAATGGAATATTCACTTAAGGATTGAGCTTCCAATCTAGTCATAACTGCCCATACAGTACAAATACCCGCAACCCTTTCATCATATTTAGTTTCGTCTTCCCACTTGTTATCATTTCTTTTCCAGCCCATGCGTTTTCTTCCCTCTTCAGAGTCAATTGAACAAGTATAACCAATAATGAATGGGCATTTCTTAATAAAACGTGCAGTTAAGTAATATTCAAATTCTTTATATGTTGTGAGCAAGGTGTAAGCCAATCTAGCTAATGGCAATGATGCGGTAGGCTTAACAGTTACTTCAGTTTCTGCTTGAGCTATTATTGCCTTGGCTATGAAGTTTAATATCCAATTGAATGCTAATTCATTCATATTCTTAGCTTCATTTACAAACTGAACCACTTCTGAAGAGATCGTATTTAACTGACTGAAACTATTTGACAATTGTCCGAATTTGGGATTGATTTTTCTCTTCAATGCACCAATGGCCTTTTTTAATTCCTTGTTTTCGTTCAAGGCCAGCACCACATTATGCTTTATATCCTTAATATCGTTTGCGTACTTAAGGTAATCTTTTTCAACTCTAGCAAAATTGGTCAACCCTTTTTCTTGTTTAGCCTTTAGTTCAAGTGCTATTTTCTCTTGTTTTTCCTTTTCTTGCTTCATTTCAAGTAGCTTCTGCTGTTTCCTTTGTTCTTCTTCCTCTTCTTTCCGTTTTTTGTCTTCATTTTCCTTTCGTATGCGTTCGTCTTTCTCCTTCTTTTTACGTTCCTCTTCTTCTTTGCGTTTTCTTTCTTCTTCTTCCTTTTGTTTCCGTTCTCGTTCTTCTCTCTCTCTACGCTCCCGTTCTTTACGTTTCCGTTCTTCCTCCTGTATTATGATCTGCTCCACCTCCGATGACTGTAATTTCAAGCTTTTCTCAAATTCATGTGTGATCGAATTAACAGCAGCATTGGCCGATGCTTTATTTTGTATAAACGAACTGTTAGCCACGCTAGACAACTTACTCTCGTTCTCGATTAGTTTATCTTGTAAGACTTGAGAGTACTGGTGAATCATGTTTTTGAAACATCGGAATTGAGGTAATGAATCATCTTTTTCACCGTTATATTTATCCTCAATGTAAGATATTATATTTCTAGTATTACTCAAAGCATAATCATCATTGTGCTTTAAATCAATATACGCAGTGGGTGCTACCACCTCTGTTCTATCAATTTCAATATCATAATCCTCAGGTATCCCGAATTTCATCTTAGTTTCGTCACCGTGATAGACTCCGTAACTATTCCCTATAACTTATACGGTGATCCAAAAAGACCTTCCCTTTAGCATAAATTTTAAGGCTGGTATTTACCAAGTGAGGTGTGTAAATTTTGGCATTGAATTTTGGTGATAGTTTTTTTTTCCTTTTGGTGAGACTGAAATTTTTCAGTATTAGTAGACATAATTGAATAGAAGGTTAGTGAAGCGAAAATAGAATGAATATTAGTAGGTTAACTGTACGTCAATTCTCGACAAGTGGACGTGTTCAAAGAACAGGGTATTCTACTGTTAAACCTGTACACCATTTAGTGAAAATACAGAAGGCAGCATTAAAACCTGAGTATCAAGGATTACTTATTCCTAAAGATGATATTAGATCCGTTGGATTCAAACCAACTGAAATAGATCAAGATAGAGTAGCCGAACATTATGAAAACACTTTACAACTGGATTTATTGTTGCACTATTACGAGCATGATGCGCAAGTCATTCCAGGTAACAAGAAGAGATCATGGGGTACCGACTCACCATATGCGTTATATCGTAACTTAAAGAACCCTAAGGGTGTAGGTAGAGCAACCAGAGACATCCACCCAGTCACTTGGAAGAATGTGCCACAATTAGTGGGTATCAGTATCAACGCATATAACTCAGACGCATTGGAAGAGAGTTGGCTTAATATTTCTACCCGTTTGCAAATTGCACAAATCACCAACATCAAAGCAAAGCAAACATATAACAGATCAAATATCTTACCGTGGAAATGTAGAGTTGGTAAACCTTGTGGTTGTAAAGCTGAGTTGACAGGTAGAGATATGACCCAATTCTTGTCCACTTTGACTGAGTTGGTATTACCAAGAATCCGTACCTTTAAAGGTATTAAAAATACATCGGGAGACAATAATGGTAACATAACTTTCGGTTTAGACCCTGAAGATGTGAAGTACTTCCCAGAAATTGAAAATTTCCAAGAATTATTCCCTAACTTATTTGGATTCCACATCACTTTCAAAACCACTGCTAGAACTGATCAACAAGCAAGAACTTTGTTGAGCTCGTTAGGCTTACCATTTTATGACCCTGTATAAATAAAACACCCCTGTAAATACTTAAATATTTAAATAAATGGAGTCGCATCGTGTAATTTTTATTTACTTTTTATGTCTTTATGGAAGAGTTAAAGAGTTCAATAGTTCACGAGTACAGCATCCTTTATTCTAATCGAATAATACAAAAGGACAAAAAATGGAATGATGGAAAGTTAAAATATTATGAATTTAATAACAAGCTAGAGATTTTCAATGAAAATGGCAATCTAATTGAAGTCGATTTTATAAGTGAAAAATTCAAACATAACTTAGCTGAACAAAATGAATTTAAACTACCTAATAATAGGTTGATTATAGAAATAGACTGCAAACTTTCAAGCTATATTAGAGATGTATCTGAATTATTCAAACGACCTGCTAAAGATGTAGAGTTACCATCGTCAAGAAGAAACGATGTAATTGGCATAACCAAGATCAAGACTGAACCTAATCAGATCAAACGAGAAAGGGTCTTTAAACCTACATTATATCGCCCACTCAAACACGAGCCATTCAAGAAGGTTACAAAAGATCGAATACCGATCAAACAGGAGAGTCTGTCTAGATTCAAACAGGAAACAATACCTATACCCATATTACAGCAATCACCTCCACGTCCGACAATTAAACAAGAGCCGACAGATGACTGTGTAGAAGGATCAACCTCTAGTTCGGGAGTCCAATTGCAAGATTTAAAAATGAACGAAGAAAGAAAGTTGCTTCCCAGAATCCATCCAAAATCAACTCGATTCTTCGAGTATTTGGCTACAAACAAAACATGATTATTTCACATACTATAATTACTGTTATAGACTCAAACAATAGTAGTTACTCTACTGAAAAGTGCCACAACTGCAATACCACTTGTAATTTCGAATTGAGGACTACAACTTAAATTCACGAAAAATTATAACATAAAGTATCTATTTACCATATATTCATATCTAATTGAATGACAATTACTTATCCTCCTTCTTTTGTTGCTGTTCTCTATAAACCATTATTGGGACTGCATTAGATGTGAAGATCTTTATCACAGGAAATGAAGAAATCAACCCATTCAAAGCTGCTAATGCAGGTCTATTTGACAATCTCGCAAGAAATGCTTGCGCTGGTAACTCGGTAGACGACATAATACGGATAATGAAAATAAACGGATTGAAGTGACAAAGAGTATATTATCTTATATATACCTGTGAAGTTGTTTGTGGATTTAAAAAAAACATCAAAATCCGCAAAGACGAAAATAGCTACAAGAAACTTAATTAGGTTAAGAGTTTATTTAAATTATATAAAAAGTTCTTAAACGATGCACTAGGTAATCTTTTCAGAAAGATTAATAAATCAACTAATCTAGAATATAACTGACTATTAATGAGACTACTCGATTCAAGTGTATTCTCATGATCAGTATTATTATAATGATAATCTTCATTCATCAAAATACCTGCTTGCCAGTTATCATTGATGATTGTTGGTGTACCCAATAGAGGGAGGTGATAAACAAATAGACCATCATGACGAATCTCGACCCAATAATCTGTTATTGGCACTGAAACTAAAGGAGATACAGGGATCGGATCTGCGCCACCATCACTGATGTCAAATATGCCACCAAATTCGATATTTGGTAAATAGATAGGTAGGCTTTTTAAGGCGTATCGCCTTGTTCTGGAAAGAATTAATGTTTTGTCGGCAAATTTAAACAGCTGTGACCATGGAATTTCGGTCCATTTTGTATCAAAAATAAACTTCCCATCTATGCATAATATAAGATGATATTCGTTGTGAATTGAATCATTAGATGAAAAAAACTGGCTTTCCAAATTATAACCTGATAATTGGCAATATTTTCCCAAAGCTAGATTAAATAACCCACATAGGGATAATAAATAATAATAGTAGTAAATAAAGAACATTCTTGAATAGAATTGTAAGAACGAAGGCATAGAATAAAAAAGTATTACTTCTGTGCAACGTGCGCATGTCTGTGACAACTGAGGACCAGTTTTTGCAACTGGTTTTTTTTCATTTTTTTGTTAAACTTACTATTCTCATTCTCATGGACCAATTTCAAATGTCTCTGCAATGAATCCTTGCGGTAAAAATTTTTACCACAATTATCGATTTTGCAAGAATATATCAAATTATTCAAGACCTGCTTAATATTTTGATTTATTGATTGCGTCAACTTACCTTTCTCAAAATGTTTAGTAAGACAATGACGTCTTAACTCTGCTTTGCGCGCAAACCCTATGAAGAAATAGGGACATGAATCAAAAGGGCATTTATGCGGAGTGACCAACTTATTCTTGTCAAAGTGGTGGCCCAATTGCAATATACTATCGAAGCGATTATTACAATGGGTACAAATGACTACATGGTTATTTGCCAACATCGAGTGGTCGTAATTCAGTTCCAATTGCTGTACTAACAGAACCCTTCTGGACCGCAGCTTCAGGTCATATAGTTCGTATTGTTTTATGGTGGCACTAAACGACTCAGGCGTCGACAGTTTTGTCTCAGTTTCACTAACTGTGTCACTAAGATCGGATGAAGTGCCCTCAGTGTTCTGAGAATACATCACCTGAGTGGAAAACCTACGACCGGAATCATATTCATCATATTCCAGTTCTTGGTCGCCATCCACGTCAGGGTATTCTTCGCGCATTACTCCTGGTGCCTGTTGTTGTCCCTGCTGTGAGGGAATCAGATAATGACCATATTCCTGACCATATTCTTCATATGGAACCTGTCCATATGCTCCCTGGTGATAACCTAAGCTATATTCAAGCGCATAATCGACGCCATGGCAGTGGTGATTGTCTACACCACGACCTATACCATGTATGTCTCCCGGAATACTCATGTTTCCATAATTCATCATATCAACAGCTCCACCGGTGTATCCTCCAACGACAGCACTGTCCGAAGTACTTCCAATGCTAGTATAAATCCGTTCCTCTATATCTCCATATCCTGTTTTGTATACATCTCCAATCGAGTTGTAGTAGCCCACATTTTCGGGCTCGATATCAAAATTTAGTTCCCTCAAACCCGCTTTGTCCATTTCGTCACTTTCCATAAATCCCTGAATAAACGACGACATATGTGATAATGGCTATGATTTCCTGGTTAACATTCCAACCAGGGATTTTGCTTAATTATATATATACTAAGCAAGGACAAACATCCCAAACCAGTGTTACAGATCTGATAGGATGCAGGTGCATTGACTCGCAGGACTTTTCTTGTGTTTGGCTTTGCATGTCTTGCTTGAACCTAAACTTTAAAAGGGTCCCGAACAAAAGGATTAATGTCGGGTTTATTTGGATTACGAGGATAGATTTATTGTTGTTAATAGAAACTTACATCTAGAGGGGGAACCCACTTCCGATCAAAGATTGAATATTCGACTTGCCGTTGTGCCGTAACTCAGACCGAGGTATTCAAGTATTTAGACTCAACTGTGTAGTTTTAAATCCAAAGAGGAAGTTTTGTGAAAACCAGGATGATATGAACGCCAATGTAGCTAATACGTATGAAGAAAAAGAATGATAGATGGAAGTGTATTGATTTAAATCAATGCATTAAAGTATATCTATTCTAAGGCTATTAGAAGCGTCAGCATTAGGTGTAAAGTAAATCGAAGTCAGTGCTATTGGTGACGTAGAGAGATAACAAGCATCTCTATATACACTAGACCCAATACTAGGAGTCCTGTTATAGTGCATATATTTTGCTGGTGAGGCTGAATGCGCCACGCATTCTGCGGGGCTTCGTACCCTGGAATTAGGTGGCGTACTCCAAATGCTTTACTTCATGAGGATCCGGTGAGTAAACAGCATGAAAAATACTTACCCTACTCTGATCAAAGTTGACAATTTTCTCTTCTCGGACCATTATTCTTTCCGGCAGTGGGAAAGTTACTTATTGTTTTGATTATCAGGTTGGTGAATGATGAATAACCCGACTTTCTTATATTTTTCCTAACATCAGGCTTTTCAAGACCAACAGGTCGTGCATATGCACAATATGTACCAGAGACCCGTTTGGGGCAATTACGGTAATGTAAGTCTAAGACAGTAGCTCTATTTATTTCTGAAAGGCCTGAAGGACTGAATATAGTCCTATTGTAATAAGCAAGTTAAGATGAAACGATGATTGTTTCTTTAAGGTACACTTTTACATGTATTTTAAGAAACCATAGATTGATCAGTGACATGAAGTTTTCAATCTAGCGACTAGTCCCTCTATCTATTGATTCGAATGTCTTTTTCTGTATTGAAGGATAATAAAAAGACGGAGAGTATGTCAAAAAAATATACCGAGGAAAAAGCACACAGTTGCAACTGCGGCGCAGGAACAAAATCAGAGGGACCTGGCCACAACATGAAGTTGCGAAAAGCTCACAATATTACTTGGTTCGCTCAAGACGTAGGACCTCCCATCCGCACACCAAATGTTTATAATACCTAACTGCGTTTCCAGATACGCGTCTGGGCCTATAGTTTTCATTTCCATAATCTACACAAAGTATAAACCAGACTGATATAGTGTTACAGTACTACCGCTAAACTAGGCCTTCAAAATTCAGAAAGGTAAAGCAACCTCGTTTATGCTCAAACTAGGAAACTACGATACGTCTGTTAAAATTTTTATCAGTTATTATTAAACTACCCTCGGTAGTACCTCCAGTATGGCCAATAGAATTCTCTATTTATAGTAATGTGCTTGGCTGCAAGTATATGTAAGTATTCTGCATATTCCTGCAGTATATTACGGATGGTGCATAAAATAGGATGTTTTTTATCAATTAATTTTGTATACGAATACTACGTCCAGAACCATTCCTGATGGCAACCCCCACTAGATCACAGTTTGCTAAGATGAACACCTTGTTTCACCTTTCCTTATCTAGAATGTGCTCTTGGATGCTTCCTAATGCTTTAGCAACCATGAAAAGTAACTAAACCATACCATTTTAGTAGTAGACATTTAACGTATTGATATCAAACAAAACGAAATCATGATATTGCTTGCGAAAGATCTGGATTCAAAGAGACGAACAAGACAACCAGATGCCAGATAAAAGCCTCCTTATTGAATGTACGTTCAGGTAAATCTGAGACATAATTTTTTCGGTACATTCAGCGGGGAAGGTTGTCGCCAAGGACACTATTCGGTTTAAAGATCAAATTCTAAGCGAAAATTTTATAGATTTTGGTTGTATGGGCGATAACTTGAAGAAACAATAGCCTCTTTAAGAAACAAATTCTGCCAAATTTTTTACGGATTAAGCGGCATGAATTATTATCAGTGGTATCCCTGAAGCCGCAGAGCCAACCTTAGACCGGACAAATTTGAGGGTACTTGAGAAAAGTAGGTTTTGGTATTTTAGAAACAAATAGCAAGTATACAGGCATCCGGGTTATGAATACTACTTGGACCCTAGTTGGGTAACCACTAAAAGTACAAGAATATGATCAGGTCATAATTTTCAAAGAAAATGCTATGATTGAACAGTCATCTAGAGCCACGGCTATCTAGTAGTGTGTCTGGGGCTAAGATATGCAACTCTTCATGTAAATCGAACGCTGCTCTTCATTCTTGAAGAGAATAAAGAGAATTTAAGGTATAAGAAATTGGGTTTGCTTAGAGCCTTATTGATCCCTTAACTCATTTGGTCCTATGTAATGTGTTATTAGGGGCTTATTAGGAATTGCGATGAGCATCCTCATCTCTATACCTTAGATTATTGACTTGCTAACTACGATATTCGAAAATTCATATGCGTGTTTCCCTCTACCAAACTTAATTAAGTTCCGGTATCACTAGTTCTGCTTTGCTTAGTATTTTATAGAGTAGTTTGGTAGTTAGTTGCAATTAACTTTATGGTTACTTAATAGTGTAATGAATTGTTTATGTTTCCTAGCGCCAACCCTAACCTTGACTTAACCTATCGAACAAGAATATATTCCCTTATTTGATATTTCATGCTCACCGTATTTCGCAATTCACAGAATAATGTACTATTTTATCAAAACAATAATAAATAGCAACTCTTGGTGTCACCTTTTTCGTATAATACTATAGGTATAATTACTTGGAAGTGAAAGTATCAATGAATACCAACATGCACCCCATACTGGTGGGGATCCTTCCGAAAATGATTGTTATAAAGATAAGCTTCCTGGGGCTTTGTGTCACTTGTACAATCTTATTACTAAACCTATATTGGTAAGAACATGACCAAAAAGGGGGAGAATATATACGGTGATATGTTTTCGGGGTTGGTCTGGTATTCAGATCTGATCCTATATGAATGCAGCATTTTGATTTGGGATGTATTGGACCATTGGAGTTTAGAAGCTTGATCATTATAGTAATCTGCGAAATTCTTAACCTGTAAATGGAGATTATCTTTAAAATGAAAAATATAACTCGAAGACATACAGATACAAGATACAAGATACATGATATAAGAGTTTATTACGTCAAATATGAATAACTTAGCCAAGGAATTCGAAAATCCAGCATGGTCTGAAGTATCTACGCAGCTTCTCAAGAATCCTTACAATTTGAGACTTTGGGAAAAGCTTGTTGAGACAGCAGAAAGTAATAATGGAAACCGCATAAATAAGATTAGCTCACCACAAGAAGTCGACTTACTTCGGGTTTCATACGAAAGTTTACTCAATAAGTACCCTCTTCTAGTTAACTATTGGATAAAATATGCAGAATTGGAATTCATGTTGGGAAATACGCAAACAGCGAACGAAATTTATGAGAAGAGCTTGTTAAATTTGTCATATTCGATCGAGCTCTGGATCAGTTACTTAAATTTTAAAATAAAGACTATTGACTCAGATTTGAACAAAATACTTCATATATTTGAAACTGCTAGACGGAAGGTTGGATATCATTTTCATTCGCATGAATTTTACAGCCTATATTTGTCGTTTTTGCAGAACTATGCAAATGATCACAATGGGTTTAAGCAGAAATATTATGTGTTATTACGAATAATCATTGAAATTCCAATTTATCATTACGGCATATTTTTCAAAAAGTTATTCACTGCTATTAATGAAACGAATTTGACTTCAGAAGTGATAGGATACTTAGTTCCAGAAAAAGAATTACATCAATTTGCAAATATAAAAGATATGAAGACTGTCTCGTTGAAGCTTAAGAAAATATTCACAGATGTTCTCATAACTACCCAATATAAAGTTTTTCAGCTATTCTATTTCGAGAAAAAAATTACCAGACCTTATTATGATGTGTCATACTTGTCTAACCAGGAGATAAATAACTGGAATAATTACTTGAACTTTATTGAATTAAATTACCCCTTGGAATACGTTATTCTATGTTACGAAAGGTGTCTACTAACAGCTGCTAATTACTCCAGATTTTGGATTAGATATGCTAATTTATTCATAAATTCAATGAACTATACCATTGTAAAAGAAATATTACGCAGAGGTTTAAATTTTGATAATAATTATAAGCTCCTTATCAAATTAGTGGATTTGGAACTTTACACAGGTGATTATTTGAAGGCGAGAGACTTAATACTATCTCACGTTAAAGTAAATGAAGTCATTCCAATTAAAGTGTACGAAAAGATGATAAGTATCGAAAGACTAATGCATCCAAATGATGATGAATATTTAATTGAATTGGTTTCAGAAATAATTAAACAAACTAATAATGCATGGTTTTTTAGAGTTATTTTAAATTATCTGTTGTCGAATCAATATACTTTAAAATTGTTCGAAAGTTTTGAAAGTACTTTCAAAACTTCATATATATTTTGGTCTTCGTGGTTATTCTTTAATAGAAAGAAAGGCGCTGATAATAGTACAATTATTGATAAAAGCTTACAATTTTTGAAAGATGATGATAAATTAAAAATAAATAATATAAAGGATAAATACAAGAAGGTTACGTCAACAAAATTTGACGAAGAGTTTGATACGATTTTGGAATCATTTGCATGATTCAGCCAAGTGAAAAATTTGTTATTGTTACAAGTAACCACCAACTAATAACAATAATTCCTAGTCTTTTATCAAGTTTCCAATTATTTAATGGAATATAAATCAAATAGAATATTACCGTGGAAATCACTCCTAAAAGACTTACAACTAAGTTTATTTCCAATTTAAAAACTAATGAATGATGTCTCAAATTAAGAATTAATCCGTTGACCCCAAGCCCTAATAATATAATCAACATAGGAGTCCCCAAACATGAATTAAGACCGAACATCGGGTTCACGGCAGTGGAGACCGTTAAATCAGTAACAATATCGTTAATGGAATTACTTATAGAAAAGACGATCAATCCAAGCAAGTAATCCGATATTCTGAGAATTATTCCTAGGTTCTTGAAGACTTTTAAAATTTGTGTTGAGATTTGTGACATAATTATTAATGACATACTAGTTCCCACTATGTTGATGATGCATTGATAGAACTTTGGAAACTTGTTCATGATTGGCTTGATAAACTCTGTTATTAATATCCCCACTAAAATGATCGGAATTAAGTCAAGAAGAGCTAATTTGACGAACTGCATGTTAATAATATACGATATTATGCAAAAATGCCAAATTTGAAACAACCTGGAATCGTAGTATGTCGATGAAGAAACTGGTATTAATAGTGAAAATATAAAATTGATGCATTGACAAATATGCTTCAGAACATTGAGAATCCAGTTCTCGAATTCAAAAGGAGCTTCAAGCTCCTCATCAATTTGATGTAAGGGCGATGGTGATCTTATGATTTCTGAATTGGATAAGATATCAAGAGCATCGTCTATGTTTAATGCATGATTCATGGATTTTACTGATTCGGTTGAATATAATGAATGACATTCATTCTCGGTACATTCTATTTCCTTTTGAGCTCCTAATAAATAAGCAACATAGCAGAAATAAAATCCAATCATAATTATACTTTCAGTCGTGGTAATGATGCCATCAGATAAAATGTACAGAAGAAGCACGAGAACCACTAATATCCAAGCAAAATCAGTTAAAATCCACTTGGAGTTATTTACTCTAAATGGACAAACTATACTAATAAGTCCAATTATTACTGTCATGATGATCAATAAAGACCCAAGTAGCTGGCCCAAAACCAAATCCACAGAATTAGCATTCAATGCAACGTAGTAATTTATGAAATCACCAAATGCATTAGTAGATGGTAGTAGTATAGAGCTTAAAATTTGGTCATTGATGAAAAAAAGCAGTGCCATATCGTTTAGATTGGGGAACAAATAATTAGACACCAATAAACTCAATGATATTAAAAGTAACAGTAGCCCAGTAAGTATCACCACCGAAGTGGTTATCCGTAGAATATTTGAAGGGTAATATTTTGAACAATAGTATTTGCTTGCTATACTAAAGTATTCCGTATTACAATTTTTGCCAATATACTGGCAATAGTTGGTGTGATTAATTAAATCGCAAGTAGTATCATCTGATGCTAAGGTACCGGTATGTCCGTAGAGGCTATATGCAACTAGGAGGCATAGAGGCACACTTATGTACCAATATTTCATATGTTACTTTGATGTTATTAGTATTGATGCAAAGTATGAATATAGCAGCAGCATTTCGTCTACTATTGATAAGTTTTCAGTATAACTGCTGGTTATGTACAGGAATATCATACTTTTATATCTCTCTATTGCTATCTAACAAATATTTAAATCAGCCGTGGATTCGATCTAAATACGAGTCTACAAGGTATCTTGTGATTTTTTGTACGACTCTTTCGAAAGGGCTTCAAGCGCAATCTTAATATCCAAGTTTATGTCTGCTATTAATGCTTCTGCAATAGTTAGTATAAAAAATTCTAGAATAAACTTCAATTGAATTTTCATTGCAATATGTCATTGTAACAGAATGCAATACATTAATCTTGTTAGTAAATCGAATACGTACCTTTTGTTGTATAATTTAATTCTGGCCTGATATAGCCCAAAACATTATACTTTATTAATGCACCGTAAAAATTGTCACCAAACTTATGAATTATATGTACTTCAGCAGCCTTCTCTTTATTATGATAGAATGGATTCCATCCAATAGACATAACCATTGGAAAAATACATAACTCATCCTTCTCTAAATTAGTTCCATTATTGAACATGATTGATTGGCCATCATTTCGGGTATGTTCTGATATATCTGCTTTCTCATCCGGTATAACCTTACACCATCCATAGTAGATACCTGTTGGCAAACTATGCAATGCTACATTCATGGGAATATTTGCTGTTGGAATACCTAATTCTGAAGATCCTCTTCCAAAACCACTAATAATGTTGGAAGTACCATATATTGGAAATGGTGCAGGTGGTACATCTGGCACATGAGTTTCAGGCCTGGTCATTGTATAAAGAGATGTCTTTGAGTGCAATAAGTCGAATGAAGTAGTTGTGTTAAGTTAGTAGATTTCAAATCAAATCTGTTGATAGGATTCAGAAAAAGTGCGCGGATGCAAGAACTTACACAAAATTTAAACGTTTCAACGTTGATTATACATATATACCTATAGACGTACATTTTAGAGTAATAAATTATTTGAATCTTGATTCCAATTGATCCAATAAGGTAACACAGTCCTTAGCAAAGTTTCTGATACCTTGGGATAATTTTTCGGTGGCCATAGCATCTTCGTTTAATAAGAATCTGAATTCAGTTTCGTTATCGATGTAACTGACTTTTTCATCATCAGAAGACTTAGCAGAAGCAGAGTCTAACTTCTTTGGAACATCTTCGTTCGAGTTGTATAATTCTTCTAATAATTTTGGAGCAATGGTCAAGAAATCACAACCAGCTAAAGCCTTGATTTCACCGGTGTTTCTGAAAGAAGCACCCATGACAATGGTGTCGTAACCATATTTCTTGTAGTAGTTGAAGATCTTTCTGACAGAGACCACACCTGGGTCAGATTCACCGTCATATTCCTTACCGGTGGAAGCCTTGTACCAGTCTAAGATTCTTCCGACGAATGGAGAAATCAAGGTGACCTTAGCTTCAGCACAAGCAACAGCTTGCACGAATGAGAATAACAAAGTTAAGTTACAGTGAATTCCGTGCTTAGCTTCTAATTCTCTAGCAGCTTGAATACCTTCCCATGTGGAAGCAATCTTGATCAAAATTCTGTCCTTGGAGATACCAACAGATTCGTATAACTTGATAATTTCAATAGCCTTCTTGATGGTGGCATCCTTGTCAAAAGACAATCTGGCGTCAACTTCAGTAGAAACTCTACCTGGGACGATCTTCAAGATTTCCTTACCAAATTCAACCAACAAACGGTCTAAAGCAATTGATGCCTTTTCCTTAGGGTTGGAACCTTTATCTTGAGCGTAGTCAATGGCAATATCAATTAACTTAGCGTATTCAGCCTTCTTGGAAGCTGCTAAAATCAAAGATGGATTGGTAGTAGCATCTTGTGGGGTGTATTTAGCAATTGATTCGAATTCACCAGTGTCGGTAACGATAACAGTACCAGTAGACTTTAATTGTTCTAATGAGTTAGCCATGATTAATATTTATAAGTAAAATTAATATTATAGAAATATAATTCAATTGGTATGTTTGGTAGTCTCGGAGGCGATTCAATGCTCTTATATACTCATGATCCCTGGCCTGGGCCAGAGGAATCCGCTTAATGCCAGAAAAAGAAATAAGAGAAATTCGACTCACGCTCCGGGTAACTAACATAACATGACCGTTTACTGGAGTATAGGACCCTCTATATTGCTTTTAAATCGGGGATCCGATCCCATTGCATAAGTTGGCCTAACATACTTCAGACTCATATTTTAGGTATCAAGGCAGGGATATGTAACCAGATGGTCCAATTTATTCGGCGAACTGGTGGTAGCGAAAAACGAAGGTGTATAATTTGTGCGCGGATTGGGAGAATATGAGGGGGAGCATTTATCCGTTTAACGTTGGCTGTAAACTACATCAACGATCGTTAATCCACCATAAAAAATATGGGAAAAGCGAATAGTGAAGGTAAGGATGTAAAACCAGAGAAAAGTGTTTAGCATCGTTGATAATACTTCTAAGAGGGTCAGTAGCAAATGATTTACTGATTACAAGGTTTTGTCAGAATCTTGTTGTATGGGTGTATGGATTTTGGCGTAGGATAGAGAGAGTGGTGGGCGAACATGGGGACCTACTCACCGGAGATGCATGTACAAAACTGAAAAAGAAATATGTTGCGAGAAGTCACGTGTATATGATTGTATAACATCTAATCTACTTCTTCGGCAGAGTACATTCTATATTACAATAGACCATTAAGATTAGAGTCGTAGTCAAAAACAGGATCCGATCCTAAAGCCGTATTGGTAAATGGATCGAACATGTCGAAATAGTTGTCGTAATTTGGATTCATTATATCGTATTTCAGTGACATCATATTGAGCCAAAAGTCATCGAAATCAGTAGAAGCAACCGTAGGAGTAGTCTCAGACTTTGTGAAAGGTGATTGATCTTTGTATTCTTCTAGTTCTGAAATGATTTGACTATCAGAAGAATCATTGTAAGACCTTATCTCATTGCAAAACGGCCTAAGTATTTCAATAATTTCATTGATGTCTTCTTCGCTAAATGGGTCCCAAAGGTTTAAAATTAATCCTCTGCTCTCCGAATAAAAGTTGTCAGAGAGCATTACAGAAAGTGTATGGCTATGGACTTTGTATAATCTCCAAGCTATATAATACTTCAGACTTAGCTTTTTGAGACAACCTAATATCCATTTTGTGCACTCCTGGAGTAGAGAAATTAGGGTTTGAGCTTTTAGGTAATGGGAGTCATTCTCAAGTATTGTGCTCTCTCTTATGCTCATTTTAAACTCAAAATATTTCACACGAATTAAAACAAACGATAAACAAAAAATAAGCTTCTGAGATAGACGTATCAAGCTTGGTATAATATAAAACAAGCCAAACTCATCCATTTTTTTTGCTGTACCTTGCAATATCGTCAAGTAAAAAGGATATAGCTCTATAACTGAAAGCTTTAAAAGTTTCTTGGCATAAAAGCCTACCAATTCATTATTCTTTTTCTTTTCGTAATGAATGTACACCTTAAAGTATATCGATGATATCAAAAACCTAATATCAAGCCAGCTGTTGACCTCAATCATGTATTCCAAACTAAGAAGATCAGCAGAATTCAATAGATTCGTCAAAATTATACTTTCTTCCTTTAAATATGATTCTAAGTGAGCAAGAGATTCCAAAAGTTGATTCATGTTTACTTCTTCTTCCATGTTGAAAAGTACATCAAAAACCTTCTTCAATATTTCTAACCGTGTCTTGGCCTTGGTGAAAATTTGAATGATTTGTTTTTCCAAGCTTCCATTAATACAATTTTCACATCCCAGGCTATAATAAGGAATTTTCATATCACAAGGAATAACACTAGTAGTTAAAGGATCTCCGAATATAATACTATTGTTGTAGTCTAAGCACATAACAAAATGCCAAATTTTTCTGCTCAAATTATTTAGTCTGCCATTGTTGAACTTATAAAATAGAAGGCTTGGATCCCTATTCAACCCTAGTGAATACGCCATTTGAATTATTACTGAATTTAAAGTACGTGAAAGTCTGTTATCTAATCCGTCTCCTTCTTCAGGTGCATACGTATGGTAAACTCTAATATAGAGAGCTAACTGCAAAACCTGAATATTATTACATTGGCTATAATTAAACTGATTAAAGCAACGTTGAGCAACCTTGAATGCATTAATCCCTACGACATTAGATACCAAACATTCTTTTTCAGAATCGGCACTTCCATCCAAATTTGCAGGGTGACCGAATCTTGAGGTTAATCCCAAATAAACCAATCGTAGAAAAATCAAAAGCAAACCAATTATTGCCAAATCGATGGTGTTTCTAATTTTTACTCCCATTAAATTTTCATCTGATTGATCTCTTTTCCCAATAATACCTTCTAAGTGCTTTCTATAATCAAGTTCATCTACTAAGGGGAAAAACGGATAGATTTTGGAAAAGAAAATATCTATGTATTTCCAGATCACTTTTTTTTGTGGCAAGATAGTATTGATCCTTTCAATTAGATTATCATCTTGAATTTCATCCGCAAAAGTAGGAAATCTGGTAATGTTTTTTTTTGTATCAATATGTCTTTGTATTAACGACGCTTCACCTTTTATTCGTGAATGTGAATCTTGAAAAGTATGACCCTCTTTTGTATAAGTATCTAAATCCTCGTTAATAGTTTTGAAGTCCTTCTTATGGGCTTCAATGTAACGAACATATGGCAATGTATATTCATCATGAAATAGTAACGTAAACCAGGAAAGTGGGCCAAAATATTGTCTGTTATACCCATTTGATCCAACAATTTTGCTACCACCAAAAATATTTATTGTTTCTAGGGGCAGATCATATGGGATATTGGAAAGAATATCTGGAGAAATATCAACTTTTGCCTGAACTTTTGAATACTCATTAGTTATATCCCTCTCATTTGGAGATATCAATTTAATACCTGGATATCTTTTTTTATTTTCTAGGTCCAAATTGGATGTCTTTGGCTTTAAAAGTTGCAAGTTTTTATTCGGTGAAGATTCATTTGACATTAGGCCGCATCTTGGATTCTTATATTTTACGCACGTAGAACAAGGAGCATTTCTATCACATTTCACTCTTTTCTTTCGGCAGAGAGAACAAGCACTTTTGCCTCTCCTTTTCGAGGGAACATTATGTAAATTAAGGGGCATAGTAAAATCTATATATCTGTAAAATTCAGCTCATTAAAACTAGCTATTTGATTTAATTGTGGACACAAAACATCTAACATCTAACGTGACAATAAAGGCAACGAATTATGATTGGTGAACCTTTAAGAAGGTATAATCATATCGATATTCAATGATATTTCAGCAGACCTCATTTAAATAAATATCAACTATCTATTTTGCTTTTCTGTTATTTCATAGACAACAAACTGCGCTGGAATAGACCATAAATTAACAACTATGAAGTCGTCTAATAATTATTCATCTTGTTCCAGTAAATATGAATTGAGCTATACCCTGTAGAAGCATATTTACTAGATATATTGCAGAACTGTTGAAATTTCAAGCCCTTACATATTTTAAAACGATCAGCAAAATAAAATCTGATATTATTTAGTGTTTATTGCAATATAACTATATAGATCTTAAAACAAGTTGAAGAAAAAATAGAGTAGTGAATAGATCCAAAAATTGAAATTTATTAAAGAGATGGCAGTACTAATTATTCTAGCGTAGTTTAGTTTAGCATTATTTGCACCCATTCTCGCAATCGTCAAGTCCGATTTCAATTTTAAGATATAATTTTGTTTTAAAATCATATAATAGTATTAAGTAAAGAATCTACTCATAATTCAAATTATATGTTAGTTCTCTCTCTCATTTATAAAAGAAGTTAATAAGCCAATATCCAAAGATAGGATCAAACCTAGGATTTCAAACAATACTTCGATTTATTTCTTAAAAGTTCCCCATACTTATGAAACAAGAAAGGCGCTGGAAGCAAAATGATTGAAATAAAGCCTAGCAAAGAGCCACCCCAATTAATGTTCAATGTTTCAAACATTTGTCTTGCAAACAAAGGGAATGCTGCTCCAAATGCATATCTTATCATTGTGTTTCCAGCAACAGCAGAAGCTGTATAAGGTAAATAACATTCAATTAAATAACTTAAAGATGGTAAGAAAATGCAGATCAATCCAAAACCAATAGGAAATGCTCCTATAGTCGGAATAATCCAATGGACTCTTTCATGGTAATGTCCGCTCCAGGATAACCAGAACAAGCCACATGGAAAGGCAACTGCACCAAGCATCATAGGTAATAATCTCTCCTCAGGTACTAGTCTACCTGAATTTTTTACTATCTTGAGATATCTTTTCTCGAAAAGAATATTCACAGAGCCACCAACCTCTACTCCCAATATTAATGCTATATATGGTAGCAGTGAAACTCCTTGGCTAAATCCATATCCTGTCTTACCAAATATTATCGGAATCATTGTTAAAAGCAAGTATAATAACCCAAAAATGAATGAGTTATAAATTGTTATAGATAAAAGAATTGGTTCTGAAAATAACATACGAATTGGAAGTCCTATTGCTTTCCATACAATATTGTTAACAGAAGTAGAGAATCCTTCGTGATCGGCATAAATAGCCCAATTACCTGTCTTTTTCCTTATTTGTTGTGCTTTACGGGATAATATAATACCATTGTGAGTCTCTTCATAAAAGAATATAAGCAATACTAGCGTAAGTGAGCATATTATTCCCATAATATAAGCACACCATCTCCAACCCAATGAGTGATTTTTAACAATAAACCCATTAATTATAGGTGCCAACATTGGACCGCCAAATAAAATCATTGCAAAATATGTTATGAAGGTTCCTCTATTTGCATTATTCGAAACCTCTGCTAAAATTGCTGCAACTATAACCATAGGCGCAGCACTAGCGAACCCAGAAAAGAACCTACAAAGAATGATAGTCTGTATGTCTTTTGCCGTGGCAACAGCAAAGTTAAGTACTAAATATATAAATGTTGTTGGAATTAAAATAAGTTTTCTTCCAAATACATCTGACAAAGGACCCCATAGTACTGGCCCTGCGGCATAACCAAGAACGAATAGCGATGTGCATAATGTCGAAACTTCCAAACCCACATTAAAGTCTTCCAGAATCTCGACAATTGCCTCGGAAAGTACTGCAGAACCAAAAGTGCTTGTGAAACAAGTAGCCATAACTGCAAACATTAAAACTAATTTTCTCCTACTGGAATAGTTCTTAGGATTTGTTGTATCGTTTGGCCCATCAAACAAAACAACGTAAGCAGCAGGGTCTCCTACTTTAGGTGGATAGGGTCTGTTCCCTCCCATTTTAGGAACGCCTCCTTCTAAATTTTTGTCTTCTTCTTCTTCTTCATTTTGTGATGCAGCCTTGTCGGAATCTGATGAAGTACCCTTTGACGTCTTTTTTCTTTTGCAACCAATTTCATTTATATGTAAAGCCATTTTGATAGAACTGTAATTCAATTTAATGACGAATTATAGTATTATAGATAGCCACTACTTGATAAACCTAATAACATGAATAAAACAACAGTGTATTCACTTCCATTTATATTCTAATTTAGTAGAGTGGTGATTTTTGCATTCAAGTTCAAACTTGATTCTTCCGCCAATAGAATTTGAGTATTCTCCGAGACTTCTTTTCATTATAAAACATAATGCTTAATGACCTGTACCTTCATGTCCAATTTCAACAGTGACATATACATTAATAAACGTGAGAAATATTTGAGGAGAGACTTGGCTCATTAATTATCGTTCTATTCTGAACAAACACGGCTGCTTTGGTGTTGTTAAATACGTGGTGAATGGATGTGGTGATATTATATTTCGAAGCAATAACGAATGTTGCTGCAAGTCACGAGCTCTTGCAGGTGCTTTAGAGAATCCGCAACGATATGGATTATTGATAATAACAGATGCACAGTACACCAAGGAGGAGGGAGATTTGTTCTGGAAGGAGTCTAAGCTATCATCGAAAGTGCTACAGAAAATGATCAAGAGATTGTTAATTAAGGCATCTAACAACTATGATTCAGACTACCAAGTAGTTCCCGTCAATACCCGGAAACCCATTGACATTGATTCTGATATCGGGGTATTTAGCTTGATAGTGAATGTGAGAAACTTTGACGGATGCGATGAACATCGCCTGAATAGTACTTATAATATTGGGGACGAAAAGTACTTGGATGGAAGTCTTGTGGACGATCCAGCTAAGGAAGATCCTCTGTACAAGGCCAATTTACGTTTGGAGGTGAGTTTTAGGCCAAAACGCCAGATCAAAGGGTCTGAATTGCTTTTTGGTAATGATTTCACTGTCCCTATCAAGTCGTATGTACCCACCAGTCTTTTGTCTACTGGGTTGAAGTTCTTTACCTATTTCATCAATAAAACTATCAAGGGCGAAATCTACGGCGATAAGCCATATCTCTACGGACTTGCTTTGAACAGTTTCACGTATATGTCGCTCAATCATGAGAAGAAGGAATCCATCACTCTGGGTGTCAAAGGGACCGAAAAGGGAGAGGCAAACACTTCCACAGGGAACGACAACGGCAACAATGACGGTAAAGAAAACCTTAACTCAAATGAAGACAACACTTTAAAGATCCCATCTGAGCCAACGCAGAGAAAGCGGTTTTTCAACAACGTCAATCACTGTGAGAGTTTTGTATTCAATGACACCACAAACTACGTGTTACAGTTTGATACCTCGTATCTTAAAATGGCCGATTCCAAGTACTCCGTTTCAATTCCAACTTTTGGCAATAAATCCTTCGATATAGATGTTTCCAACTACGCTAACGATGAACTCAACAATTTTAATTGGGTCATTAAGCAGGGAGGTTATGAGGGGGTTGGCCACGGTACTCTAGGATTGGTAGTCAATTTTGCTTTAGTCAATGAAGATTAGTTTGCAGCTGTATAGTCTCTATTGGATATAAATATATAATGTACTGCATATAAATGGGACAAAAATCATCACCAAAATGTAAACCACCCTGAAAAAAAGCAGTCACTGATTTCCATTTTGGAAAAAACAGTCACAGACCATCTGATCAAAGATAAGGTAGACTGCAAAATATAGTATCATGTCTTTGGAGAATGATGAAAATACAAATAACATAGAACTAAATAAGGCAATTGCTGATTCTATATCGTCGTTGAACTATCAACAAAATGAACAAGGGAAAGAAGACGACAAAAATGGAGATAGCGATGATATTGACTTAGAGAACGCTATTGGTGATGTATTTAATCAGTTTGACTTCGGAAACACAGATGGTAAGCCGGAAGAGAAAGAACAAGAGGGTCAAGGAGGTGAACATGGCAATGATTTAGAATTGAATAGAGCCATTGGTAATGCACTTGGGCCGATAGATGTAAACAAACAACAAACGAGCGACGTTTCGCAAAGTGCGACCGATGCGGGTGCGGAGGGGAATGCATCTGAACCAGACAATAAGGAAAGTAGCAGCCAGAATGAAGATGGGTTAGAAGAGGCCATAGGAAATGCGATTAGTTCGTTAAAAAACGAATCAGAAATACCTAAGAATATAAATCATGGAAGTGAAATACCGAGTGACAGGGATCGCCATGAAGATTTGCATCAGCACACAGACGAAGCGAGTTTAAACGAAGAACAAGAAGATGATGATTTGGAGAAAGCAATACGAGATGCCTTTGAGAGGAACCAGCAACCTAATGATTCTGCCACAGCAACTCATGAACCACTTATTCCTACAGATAATAATAAACAAGACCAAATTGAATCAGAAAGGTTAGATGAAGTAATAGATGGTGCTTTTAGTACACTTGAAAACTCAGACCATCAAAGACAAACGAACGAGGAACAGGATAATGATGAAGATTTAAATAGAGCTATAGCGAATGCTTTTAGCGGCATAGCTGGAAACGATAATAACCATGATATATCTGACAAGAATCACAGTGATGGAGATGATGGAGATGATGATTTGGATTTGAATGAGGCTATAGGTAATGCGTTCAAGAATATATCTGAATTAGGAGGGGCTAATGATGAATCGAATACCAAGTCCCCAAACCAAACGGAATCAAAGGAAAATGAACCGGATCATCGTGAAAAGCCCGTCGATGAAGTTGGACAAAGAGATTTGCCAAACAATAGATTATCGAATACCATCCATAATGTACTTGATGAATATGCCCCCAACAAAGCTGAAAGCAAAAGTAATTCCAACAAGGATGATGATTTACATGATGCCATATCTGCATCGTTTAAACAGATAATAGCCGATGGAACCCTGAAGAAAAATGTAAATCATGTATCCCAAGTATCAGATACGCAACAATCCAACAAAGATGACAAATCCGAAAATATTGATGCTTTCATGGAAAATGTTATAAGCGAAGCTTTCAGAAACGTTACTGAACAGTCAAAAGATTCACAGGAAGCAAATGCTTCATTAAAAAGATCTGACAATGAAAAACTAGGAGAAACAGGACTTGACTTGACAAATCTCGTTCAAAATATGGTGAACCAAATATCCAGTACCGAAGACAATGCTAAATCAAATCAAGGTTCTTTACCTATTTCTGAGGATATCTTGCAAGAATTAGCTTTAGAAATCACAAATCAAGTTCAAGATCAACTTGAAGATGAATCGCATAAGAAGTCTAAAACAATAACTGATATGCCGCAAATCGACGAAAATGTTTTGGCCCATTTTCAGAATGAAGCATATAAAGAAGACAATAATGATGGTGATAAATTGGATTCAAATAAATCAATGACAGATGATAATACTCTTCAAACTGCATTAGCGACAGCTGTTCGTAATGCTATTGAAAATAATGCGACAACATTTAACGATACGAATAGACGATTATCTCTCTCTCAGGGAGCTAAACAAGATAACGAAACGGAAGATCTTGAGCAGTTACAGATGAATGATATTCTACAAAATGCTTTTAATATGGCTATGGAAAATCCGCATGATTTATTGACAAATTTGGAAATGGAGGATGAAAATGATGCACATCACAATAAAATAGATGAAAATTCAAATGCTCAGAGTAGTCAAGTTGCAACTGCATTGGCCAAATTGCCACACCCATTACCTGCCTCAACTACTACTTTCTTAGAATCGCTAAATCGTTCAAATGATATTGATTTATCTGGATCTTCTTCGATAAGAAAAAAGAAATCTCAAAATCGGTTGAATAACCTTTCCACGTCATCAGATTCTATATCATCTCAAGCTGATCGTATATCAGCTGTCGCTAAGAATATCATGAGCAATTTTGCTAATAAATCCTTGACGTTAAATAATAGAGATGAGAACAAAAAAAGTTCTTTATCAATTGCGGAGACTTTAGCGTTACACAGGTCGTCTATGAGCAATGGACCTCGAAGAGACTATTCGTCAATAGAATCATTGGAAGGTGCCTTGAGAAATGAACCTAGCTCAAACTCTAGTTCAGATGCAATTAACTCACAGGTTTCAAGCGTTTTATCCTCACTTTCTTCTCGTATTAATAGTGCAGCTCCAAATTCAGGCGCTGACAGTAACTTGTTGCAGGTAATAAGACAAATGACTAGTGCTTTAACTTCTAAGCCTAGTGCTGCATCGTCCTCATATTTAATACCCACCTCAACGCCGTCTGTATCTGATATTATAGCGAGCTATAAAGACAAGAAAGATGAAAACGCTATTATCAGTCCCTTAGTCCTTGCTAAAAAATTCTTAGAAGATAAGCAAATGTCTCCAGGTTATGGAAAGGCTGTGTCTTTATTAGATAATGTGTTAGAGTTGTTTAATTCTAATTTATCGAGTGAAAGTCAGATTGACCCTTCAATTAAAGCACCATCCTTTATGGCTCCTCATTTGAATTTGGATATTGTCAAACCAGAATTAATTTCCTCCATTAGCAACTCAGTTGCATCAGCAATTTCTAGCTTTGGTTCAAGATCTAAGAAAGGATCGATTTTTGGAGAAAGGATTAAAACAGACTCTCCTGAATACAAAGAGAGAATACGCTTAGAAAATAGAGAACGTAAGAAAAGATGGAGAGAGGAAAATGCGGAGCGAAATAAAGATAATGATTTAAGATCAAGAGTTTTGAAAAGGGCAACACTAATGTTCGGTGAGAAGGATACACCCGAGAAAAAGTCTTGGGTCGATGATGAGTTTAACAAAAGACGAGAAAAGAGAATTGCAAAGCAAAAGAAGGATGATTATGAGAGACAAAATAAGGGTTATGCAGACGAAGATAACCTTGACAGAAAATCATTTAGAGATAAAGAACCTAATATTCTTGCTAATGATCCTGATTTAATAAGACCTGTTACTGATATTTTTAATATAGTCTCAAACTTTAGTCAAAATGAGGATCCAGACGCAACACTTGCTGCGACTTCTGCAGCTACTGCAACTGCCGCTGCAATATATGCTAATACACATAGTGCAACAAATTTCAAATTGGTAGAATCTGCAGTATCTAAAATCCTTTTATCTTTGATGGAGAATTCTCACTCAGATGGCCAAGAAGAGCGTATAACTAGCCTATCAAAAGGAGTTACATCATCATTTAAATTGGAAACTTCTCCTACATCATTGTCAATGTCGAATAAACAAATGTTTCCTTCAAAATTACCAGACAGTGAGCTAACGTCACTTGTTAAAACCACGCCAACCTCAACAAGCGGTATTTTGAACAGACTATCTGCTACTATAAGAGGGTTTTCACCTTCTTCTATGTCTGCATTAACTAATTCCAACAATGTTCCTACGTCATTATTACAATTGCAAAATTTAACTCTTGATAATCAAAATGAGAACTTGCAAAAAAGGAAGAGTAATGATCCTTTACCACATGATGCAAAACGATCAAGACCGTCATCTCCTCTGTCTGAGCGCAACTCATTTATCGAGAACACGGAGTCTCCTGACAGTGCTTCTATTTCTAATATTGCTTCCAATTTAGATAATATTCGAAATGTGATTTCGAGTAGTAATAATTCTCATTTATTGAGTTCATCAAATGCATTGAAGATTCCCCATTATAAGAAGCCAGATGTATTTTCTGCTGCTTCAGCAAGTTCCAATAATGATGACAACATTGATCCTGCAATCAAAAAAGAGTATCCAACCTTGTCATTAGCGTCGACATCGCCATTTATTTCAAACAAGTCTAATTATCTAACAGCTAATAGATCTTTATCTAGCTCAGTCGTATCTCAAGCGTCGATTGGATTGAGAAAACCAGGCAGCTTTCAGAGACCTAGTTATTCAAAGCCAGATAAAAACAAGCAAAAGGGGTTTGGATATCCTCAACTCCATTCAACATCATTGAAAGAAAATTAACTCAATTAACTTTCTATTATCTCTTCACTTCTCCAATGAACATTATAAAAGTGTATAATTAGTGTACTATAATATATATATAAATAACAAATTACGTGACGCTATAATGGCTTTGTTTCCTTCCAAAGCCAATTGTAAGCATTTTTCTTGCCAATTTCTAATAATTTATTACCAAAGTCTTCTCGTATACTTTTGTGGTATTCATTTATCCAGTTAATTTCTGAAGAGGTTAAATACTTTGTGGAAATTAATTTTCGGCAGAATGGCACTTTTGTTAAATACCCAAAGCACAAATAACTATCACCATTTCTTGTTTTACCAAATTTTTCACTAGCATTTGTTATCTCCAATTCACTTTCAATTCTAAACCCGCATTCTCCGTCAACATAGTAACCTGGTTCATCGGTTAAAATGCCACCTTTTTTGAATAGATCCGAACTATTAGCACCACCTGAGGTTGTCAGGATATATAAAGGACCTTCATGTACATTTCCAAAACTACCAACACCATGACCCGTACCATGATTGAAGTCCAATCCTTCATTCCAGAGAGCTTGCCTGGAATATGCATCCAATATCGTACCCGTGTTACTTGAATTGGGTGGAAATTTTGCCATTGCAACTGCTAAATGACCCTTCAAAACCAATGTGTAATACTTCTTGTACTTTTCTTCCAAGGCCTTATCTTTAAGTCCTTCAAATAAGATAGTTCTTGTAATGTCTGTAGTTCCTTCCAAATAATGTGCTCCAGAATCCAATAAGTATACTTGTCTTGGGTCGATGATAGAGTTTTCCTCCTTTGTAGGAGCATAGTGTATAATTGCAGCATTAGAGCCAGAAGAAGATATGGTTTCATATGAGAGACCTTTAAAATTTGGAAGCTTCGATCTAATTGAATAGATTTTACATGCTGCCTCGTATTCAGATATTTTACGATTTTTGTTAATAATTTGATACTCTAACCATGAAATCAACAAAATAAACGCAAGAGAATCTTTGAATTGAGCAACTTTTGCATTGAATAATTCTGACGTATTTTTTTTTATCTTAAGGTTGGAAATTATTGATTCGAACTTGACAGTTCGTTTAGCAAGTGATTGAGGTATGTAGGAGTATAATGCATAATTTGTAGCAGATTTGTCGGGTAAAACAATCAGCAAATCACTCTGGGAAATTGTTGCTTTCAATTGTGATAAATCTGAATAGAAATCACTATACGGTTTAATCGTTAAGCCTTTAATATTGGATAGGTGCAGATGAAGTTCAGCCGTACCGTTGTCAATTTTTATCTTGTGGATATATAAAATCACTGATTCCAAGGTGACGATAACATAACTAAAAAAAACCGGTGAAAAGGGAATATCAGAATCTGCCCTCAAATTCAATAGCCATGCAACTTCATCCAAAGCAGATACTACGAGATGGGTATTATTATGAGACCGTAATATATTACGTATCCTGTCTAGTTTACTCTCTGTAGTTTCGCCAGAATACTTTAATGGTAAAACATACACTGGATCCAAAGACCGGGTAGGCTTATCTTTACCCCACACTTCGTCAACCAAGTTAACTTGAAGCAAAATAAACCTGAATTTATTCAGATACTGCAATATTCTAATTTTTTCGAAATATTCACCTGTTGAAACACTTATAAGTCTTGGGTCACAGGCAATAACATTACTAAATTTGCTTTCAATTGCCTCTCGTATTGCGAATTGTTTCCATGTTGGATAAGAAGCAATACCTTGCTTTAGTAAAGTCCAATGGTTAGGATCTAATTGTTTCTCTGCTTGTAAGAAATATCTTCCGTCTGTAGATAAAGCTGCTTTTCCAGTGAGCTTCTTATCATCGTGAAGCGTTACAACACATAAACCTGCACTGCCCGTAAATCCAGAAATATACTCTCTTCTCATATCGGCTTTGGCTGTGTACTCTGATTGGTGTTCATCTTCAGATGGTATGATATAAACCCCAATTCCATGTTCCTTCATCAATAATCTCAATTGGCGTAATTTTTCACCAGCCGAAATATTTGAAACTTCCAACAGGACTGGATTCGTAACATATGGTAAGTCAGGTAAATCTGTCTCATAATCCGATTCCATTTCACTGTCTGTATCATCTGTTGTCGTTTGACTCGCTTTGGTTAATTGAGGTAACCTCATGAATGACTTAGAAAAGAGAGTTGTAAATGACGGACATGTTGTAGTTGAAAATTCGTCCTCATGAACAGAATCTCTTTTTTTAACCAGCAATAACGGCTCTTTTTCTATATTTGTGGTCATATTTGATAATATGAACCAGAATTGATATTTATAAATTTATTTAAAGATAATGTAGAATGTAGCCTGTAGTGTAGCCTGTAGAGTGTGGAGACTTACTATCCTTAATCTATCGGTTATATGTAGGGAGATTTTTTGCGCGCGTGTGAAATCTTTAGTGACGCGTAAAAGGTTAAGTAATAACATTGATTAATGATAAGTAAATAAATCAGATATAACCTTTATTATAATTAATACTATTAAAATGGGTAGATTGGTTGGTTTAGAGCTAGAAAACTTTAAATCTTACAGAGGGACGTCTTGTATTGGGTTTGGGACGTCATTTTTCACATCAATTATAGGTCCCAATGGAGCAGGCAAATCAAATATGATGGATGCTATTTCGTTTGTTTTAGGAGTGAAATCTTCTCATTTAAGATCTCATAATTTGAAAGACTTAATATATCGTGGGCGTCGTACTAATGGCAATGCGTTAGACAGTACTTTGGAGGAGATATCACCAGATCCTACTAGAGCGCATGTTATGGCTATTTATGAGAAGGATAACGGGGAAATATTGAATTTGAAGAGAATTATCACCAGCGCTGGTAGCAGCGAATACAAGATAAATGACAAGAGTGTGACCGCCTTACAGTATTCTATGGTGTTGAAAAATGAAAATATTCTAATTAAAGCAAGAAATTTTTTGGTATTCCAAGGTGATGTAGAACAAATAGCATCGCAGTCGCCCAAGGATTTGACAAAATTAATTGAAACTATTAGTGGAGCTAACGAATACCAACAAGAGTATGAAAAATTAAAGGATGAGCTGGAAAAAGCACACGAATCATCAAATGTAGTCTTTTCGAGGAAGAGGACCTTGAATTCTGAGTCTAAGCAATACAAGGAACAGTTAATAGAACAAGAAACATTTGAGAAAAAGCTTATTGATAAGAATAACTTAATTAAAATGATCAACTTGTACAAGATATACCATAACGAGAAAAAACACTTCGAATTACATGATGAGTTGAAAAGTAAAAGTGAAGATTTGAAACTTTTAAAGCAGAAGCTAAAAGCCGAAGAAAAATCGTACAAAAGTATGATGTCAGATTATTCTAGAAAGCTGTTGAATGTAAAGAGTCATTCCAAGAAGGTATCTGATTTTATTCGCAACATTGAATCTGAAAGACGAAGCCTCATTCCTGTTAATGCCAACAAAAAATCCTTGGTTACTAAGATTAATGCTTGTAATAATAAAATAAAAGATCTTAAAAATGATGTTAAAAAACAGCAAAAACTGGTCTTGTCTATTGAGAAACAATTAAGAGAAGCGAAGAAAATGTTCGATGAATTTCAGGAGAAAGTGACTGCTTCTAGTTCATCATCAGTTTCTCCAGAAAGCCAAAAAGAATATGATGATTTACGAGCCAAGTTTTTGGCCAGTGGAGGCTCTCAGTTAGAAGAAGATTTAAGTCTTTTATTGAATGAAAAGGATTCGATAGATTCCATGATCACTAATTATGGTAATCAGAAACAAAATTCAAGTCATAGAATAGCTGAATTAGAAAGCATTATAGATTCAGAACTTAAAACGAAACTAAGGGAAGTATCTAGCGAAATTAATGACATACTTAGTCTCAAGTCAGAGAAAGTTGAGCATAAAAATAGCCTTATAAAGAAGAAAGAAGAATGTAATTATCAAGAATTAGAATTGAATTCAAATTTGCGTGATATTTTAGTAAAGCTTGACGAGTTAGCTTCCCAGCAACGAGAATCTAATAAGCAAAGAAAGTTAAGAGAAAATGTGACTATGTTGAAAAAATTGTTCCCTAAAGGAGCTGTGAAAGGAATTGTATATGATTTGGTTCGTCCAGCTCAATATAAATACGAGGCAGCTCTTCTGACTATTTTGGGTCGAAACTTCGACTCTATTATCGTCGAGACAACGTCAATTGCCTATAAGTGTATTGAAATATTAAAGGAAAGAAGAAGTGGTGTTTGTACATTCATCCCATTAGATTCAGTTATTAATGATTCACTCAATTTAAATTACTTAAGATCAGTTCATCCTTCAGCACAACCAGGCATTGATATTTTAGAGTATGATGACACATCTTTAGAACAGGCTATACAGTATGTTATTGGTGACACATTGGTAGTTGATAATATTGAAGTGGCTAGAAGCATAAAATGGGGGTCTGCAAAACAATTGGATAACAAGATGGTTACTTTGGAAGGATCAGTCATTCATAAGTCCGGTTTAATGACTGGTGGCCAGCAGCAACAAACATCTAACAAGACTCTTTCATGGGATCAAAACGAATGGAATAGTCTCACTAATATTAAAGATGATTTAACTGAAAAATTAACAAAACTTCAGGAAGAAAAGCCAAAGGAGCTTGAAATTAATATGATTAGTGATGAGATAAGTCATCTTGATGATAAACTTCCATTATTAAGAACACAAAAAGCTAATATTGAAAGGGTGGTAGAGGACAGAAATACAGAAATCAGTTTCCAAAAAGGCCTCATTGAAGAATTTGAAGCAAACATACAAAGCAAGGCCGGAGTGTTGAAAACTAATACCGAAAAGATAGAGGCCCTTGAATTAAAGATAAAGGAATTGCAGGAAACTGTGTATCATGACTTCTGCGAAAGACACAGCTATAAAAATGGTATTGAAGATTATGAAAATTTGCATGGGTCTACTCTAAGAATTAGAGCAAAGGAAAGAACTCAATTTTTAAAGGCTATCGATACCTTATCTAATAAATTAAATTTTGAAAAGGAGAAACTAGTTGAAACAGAGGGCAGAGAAAGTTCTATGCAACAACAATTGAAAGAATTCGAAAAGGATATTGAAGGTGTAATATCTGAAAAAGAATCATTTGAAGATAGAATCGACAACTTCGAAGCTGAATTACAAATTCTTCAGACAGAGAAAGATGATCTTGAGACCGAGTTGAATTCTATGCTTAAAGTTTCAAGATCCTTAGAAAGTAATGTAAATGAATTTAATAATGAATTATCCAGTTTGAATAAGCAAATTGCTGGTATGGAAGAATCTATATTAAAAGTAGATATAGAGAGAGTCAACATTTTGAAAAATTGTAAGATTGAATCTATTAATTTGCCATTAAAGGATGGCCTTTTAGATTCAATCTCAATTAGTGAAAGCGCTGATCTGCTTATCAAAGATATATATGAGATCGAGGTTGATTATTCACTATTGAGTGAAAAGCTCAAGGAATCTTTTAATTCGAAGATTGAAGCTGAATTGAAAGCTAGATTGGAGCAAGTTATTGAAGATATAGAACAGTTGACCCCTAATGCAAAAGCTGTTCAAAGACTTAAAGAAGTTGAAACGAAATTGAAAAGCTTCGATAAAGACTTCACTAAGGCCAGACAACAAGAAAACAAGATATTAGAGAAATTCAATGCTGTTAAAGCGAAACGATACGATTTGTTTTCAGAGGCTTTTAGCCACATATCGGGTCAAATTGACTTTATCTACAAGGAATTGACTAAGTCATCTACTTCTCCCCTCGGTGGGTCTGCCTATTTGACTTTAGAAGATGAAGAAGAGCCTTATAATGCAGGTATAAAGTATCATGCTATGCCACCTATGAAACGGTTTAGAGATATGGATTTATTATCTGGTGGTGAAAAAACCATAGCAGCTCTTGCATTGTTGTTTGCGATTCATTCCTTCCAGCCTTCACCTTTCTTTGTTCTAGATGAAGTCGATGCTGCTCTAGATAACTCTAATGTTAACAAGATTGCTAATTACATAAAAAAGTATGCTGGTCCTAATTTCCAATTCATTGTTATTTCTTTAAAAAGTTCTTTGTTTGAAAGGTCTGATGCTCTAGTCGGTATATATAGGGAACAGAGAGAAAATAGCTCCAAAACAGTTACTTTAGATTTGAGAGACTATTCCGAAGAAGAAGTTCCTATTGCCAATCCTAGTGTATCAGTTGCTTAACTTCATAGAATAAGTGTATAATTGATATAAGTTGCAAAATTAATTTGAAATGTATCACGTGAATGTATAATTTTATAATGAAGATGAGAGACTTATTATATCTAAAAGTACTTTACATTACCTATTTAAATGCTATGTCATTAGTTACGGGAAAGCTTCTAGCATTTCGACGTATCGGTGGAAATGTTCGTTTTCAATATATTTTAGGCCGCTCATTTAGTACATTCAATAAAATATTCAATTCACAGGGTATTCAAGTAGCTGAAAATCAAAGGTCATTTCCAACTTCGAATAACCATAGGGTGCCTAAGGCAATTAAAAAACATCCTAAGAGAGCCAAACGAGACTCTGTTGATAAAACATCCAGAGAAAATATTCTATTATTAGAAATCAATGAGTTATTGAACGAATATACTGGGTTGAATTTAACATTTGATTCCATCAAAAATACTGATGGTTTAATAGAAACATTCCTTTATTCTTGGAGTAGACCAAACGTTGAATTAAATAATATAGATATAATATTGCAGACATCTGAAGGTGATGGATTGGCTATTGTGCCAAAATTGGCCTATACCGTAGAGATCATGGACAAGAGTCAAATTCATGATAAATATACAGTCATTAAAGTACCAAAAAGTATAGTTGGAGATAAGGTGAGGATCAAGCTTTTAAGGCACTATGAGCTTTACGCCGAAGCGGAATTAATTAAAGTATTGAATTCGAGCTCTAGTGACAGTAATCGTAAAGATGAGTTGGTGATATGTGATAAATTTTCAACTTGTTCAGGCTGTCAATTTCAAATGATACATTATGAGAAACAACTCGAATTCAAAAAATCAGTTATACATAGGGCGTATAAATATTTCTTCCCTAAATTATTTTTCAACTATAACGAAGATTTCGGAAATACGATAGAGTCGCCAATGCAATATGCTTATCGGACAAAGTTAACACCTCATTATGAGATATCTAGTAATAAGAATAAAAACCAGAATCAAAATATTAATATTGGTTTCAACCATGTAAACCCCACGAAACTGACAATCGATGTGGACTACTGTCCAATTGCTTCACCAGCTATAAACAGGGCTTTGCCTCATGTTAGAGCTAATGCTCAATCGAAAATAAAAGAAGCATTGGAGGATCTGAATATTAATAAAAAAAAGAGGCATTCGAAAGGTTCAACTTTATTGTTGAGAGATAGTATTCGAATTAATCATCTGACAGGGGATTACGAACGTGTTTGTCTAACCAAGCATAATAACATTATCACCGAAAAGATCGGCGATTTTATTTTTCAATTTCCAGCGTCTGAATTTTTTCAGAATAATAACAGTATATTGCCGCATGTTTTAGATTACATTAGATTCCAAATCAGCAAAAAACAAAATTCATATAAGTATATTATTGATACGTATTGTGGCTCTGGCTTCTTTGGAATCTCTTTATCGAAGGACATCCCAGAAGATGGAAAGGTATTTGGAATTGAAGTTTCAAAACTCTCAATAGAACATGCCATCCATAACGCTAAATTGAATGGCCTATCAGTTCCAGAGAAAATACAGTTTATTGAAGGAAATGCAAATGCTATATTCACTAACAAGGAATTTGTGAATTCTGGAATAACTGGTAAGGAATCAATAGTAATAATTGATCCATCTAGAAAAGGGTCAAATAAAAAATTCATGGAACAACTTTTAGAATTTAAACCAAAATTAATTATTTATGTCAGTTGCAACGTTTTCACGCAAGCCAGAGATCTAGCAGATTTTGATGATCTTCAGTCAGACCATATCAGATATAAAATTCAAGACATTATTGGTTTCGACTTCTTTCCACAAACTAAACATGTGGAAAGTATTGCAATACTAGAGTTAGAAGAGTAAATAGCCATTAAAGAACCTTGTAAATATTTTTTTTAGAGTAGAATTATAAATAAAAATGCAAAATATATATATACTTCTATAAATGCCGATACTATAATACACGATATTTACAGATTATCAGGAGCTTTCAAAAATTCATCTATAATATCACACATAGCATCTACTCCCCATTCAATCCTTCTTCGTTGCTTTTTTCCACTTATAAAATCACTAGCCTTTACTTTGTCTTGCAAGAAATACTGAAGTCCCCTCAATAAAGTTTGCTGTTCTTGAGCTTTGATCAACCTCTCAATTAAAATCTTGTCATCATATTTTTGCTCATACATAGTTTTTCCGGTCTTCGAACCAGCTAAGCCAGCACCAATAGAGTTTATTTGGGACTTTTTACCAACATGATCTAAAAATACCAATAATACCAACTCTAGAAATAAAACTGTGTCGTTTGATGCTATTAAAAAGTTCACAGACTTCAATACATGTAATGGTAAAGAACCCTCTGCCAACAAATACCCGAAAAACCTTCCCAAATTTGAAATCCTTTTCAACCTTGACTCATCATCTTCATCACTGGTATCAAAACCTAAGAAATCATCAGTTTCTTCATCCGACTCATTACCGTCAGAACCTTCGAAGTCTTTAATTAAATCCCAAAGCATGAATTGAAACGTTTTTCTATTCGAATGGTTATCACAAAGCTTGCTGGCCAAAATACCATAATAAGGATTCCATGCTGGTTCCACCCCAGTACAATGAATCAATAGTCTTGGAATTTCCCTCTCTTGCGATCTCTTTAATGCTAGCTTATCTAACTTTGTCAATGCATCTACATAATCATTCGCAGACATGATTGAAATAAATATTGCTCTTCTGATATCAGTGTTCATCCTTTGTGATCTAGCTAACTCCATCCAATTTGGTTCAGTATTGTCCAAGATATCATGAACTGCTTCTTCATCGAAATTTGATTCTTTTTTGTTTTCACTATGGTCATGTCCTTTCCATGCTGAGCCAACTAACCACCATTTACCTCTAGTGTCAATATTATGGATATCATCTAAGGTCACTTGAATTGGGTCGCTGAATTTATTATTATTAAGTCTACCCAAAAATTTCTTTAATGTAATCGTTAATAAATGGCCAGCTTCATTAGTATTTTTCAATTTATTGTTTTTTAGCGAAGCAATTGTCTCCAACAAGAATTGTGCCCTTGTGTTTAACTTATCTGACAGCATAGTAGACGAAACCTTATTAGTCAATAATACAATTTCCTTTAAAGCTGTTGGGTCATCTGCTCTCATCTGATTACCAGAATTTCTAATTATTCTCAATAACAACTCTGCATTTGTTTCGTTTAAATCATTAATCAAGAATTTAATTATATCATAAATTAACTTTGATGAAACTAGTTGAAACGTGTAAACAGCAGACAAAAGCGAGACAATATTAGAAATCTCTTTGCCTTTAGTGGGCTGTCCATAGTAGCTATCAAACTTTTCTATTAATGTTTGAATAAAAAGGGCCCCAAATTCAACCCCTTGTAAACGATAAATCGCAACCACAAGGGTAGCATGCAAGTAAACAAAAGTGTCTAATAATCTTCCCTGTTGTAATATACTTTCCAATACAATAGAGGTCAAATTCTCACTAACAAGGTGTCTTGGATTGGACAAATATAAGGAACTAATTTCATTAACGATTGAATTAATGTTTGCTTCAGATAATTTATTTAATGGACCTTTTATAGACTTGCGCAAAGCCATGACCTCAGGAGAAGTTTCACTCGATTCTAATGCTAACTTCCGGCGTAACGCTGGCGGGATATACTTTTTTGGAGCTCCATCTCCCTCATCTTCAGTATCATTGTCTTTATTGTTATTATCGACCGGCGCTACATATGGATTTTCCTTGACACGAGGCTTTTGGTCATCGTAATCAGAAAGGTCATCTAATTCATCATCAATATTTTCATCATCATCAAAATCTCCTTCACTTAGTTCATCATCAGAAGAGAATGGAAGTTTCGACTCTTTTTTAGAATTAGCATGTGAGCTCTCTTGAGTATCGGCATCACTAAAAGATCCTTCATCATCCATAAAATCTAAATCCAAACCATCCAACAACCCACCGATTGCATCATCTTCGCCCAATTTTGGCAATCTAGAGTTCTTACCGTTCTTCAATCCTAATTTTTTAGCGTAAAATGCCATGTCATCTTCATCACGCTTCATCAACTCACGGTCATGAGGTGATATGAACGATACCTCCTTTTCCTTTTTTGACTCTTTATCCTTTCTTGAATTTTCTCTTTTTTGTTCTTTTAATGCTTTTAATTGCGCAATGGGGTCTTCTTTTCGCTTCAGTTCGTCGTTTTTCTTTTTCAAAGCTTTCAATTGAGCAATTGCGTCTTCAGAATTCTTATTCGCTTTCGCCATCTTCATTTCTTTTATTTTTTTAAGCTTAGCCAACGGGTCTTCTTCATCTGAAGCATTTGCTTCATCGAAGCTTTCTTCATCAAAATCATCTTCATCTATGCTATCATCATCAAAGTCATCAGTATTCCCATCAGCACTGAATCCCCCAAAATCATCATTATCTTCACTAAGCTCATCGTCCTCCAAATCTTCTTCTTTGAGAATCTTAATGGACTGGTCCTTTGTCTTAGAACTTGTCTGGACTTTTTTAGCTTCTTTTAATGCACGTAATGCGCTTAGAGGATCGTCTTTCTTCACTTCAACATGTTCGGTTTTAGCTTTAATTGATGGCTTTTTATTCGATGTCTGTTTACTCTTTTTCTGTTTCTTTAATCTTCTCTCTTCTTGCCTTTTCTCTTTCCTAGATATCGGTTTTTCTTTCCTCTTCTTATTATTGATCTTATGGTCAAACTTTGTGTATCTGGAACCATCATCGGCATAATCTCCCTTATCTTCTTTGCTTTTTATTTGATCCATAAGCAGAGAAGGAATTCTAATTTCTCGAGACTCATCATCTCCCCTTGACTTATTCACTGCCATCTGAGACTCTTTTTGCAATAATTATTGTCTGTCAAGTAGATCAAGTCATCTCGTCTTAATAATTTTTCAAGGTTATCTACAGTCGTGCACATTTCAGTTGCGACTTCTTACACCTCGGCCACAACAGAATATATATATGAATAGATTTCTTTAACCAAGACTACAAAGACAAGCAGTATATAATGAATAGATTTAAGATAGATTTTGGTAAGCTCAAAATTGATATTAAGTTTCTAGGGGACTTATTTCTCCTCACGGGAGCTGGACTCTCTATGTACTATATCATGAATCATTTGCTTAACGAGTCACTTGGAGAAGGTTCAGTCAAGAATAGAGAATCCAAGAAAAAAGGGTCAGGGATATTACGAAGGATGCAAGCCACGAATCCAGCTTTGAAAAATGTCACCTTTAATGACTATGAGAAGTCGTTGTTAAGCTGTTTAATTACGCCCGAAGATATATCTGTCACATTTGGTGATATAGGTGGATTGAAAGATATTATAGATGAATTAAGAGAAGCGGTTATATTACCCTTAACGGAACCAGAGTTGTTTGCTGCACATCTGTCATTGGTACAGTCACCAAAAGGTGTATTGTTTTATGGACCTCCGGGTTGCGGGAAAACAATGCTAGCTAAAGCTATTGCCAAAGAAAGTGGAGCATTTTTCCTCCTGATTAGAATGTCTACCATTATGGACAAATGGTATGGGGAATCAAACAAGATTGTAGACGCTATATTTTCGCTTGCCAATAAATTACAGCCATGTATCGTATTCATAGATGAAATTGATTCATTTTTGAGAGATAGATCATCGAATGATCACGAGGTGAGTTCCATTATTAAAGCCGAATTTATGACCCTATGGGATGGATTAATGTCCAATGGTAGAATAATGGTTATGGGTGCAACTAACAGGCGTGAGGATATAGATCAGGCATTTATGAGAAGACTACCAAAGCAGTTTCCTATTGGGAGACCAGATGCTACTCAAAGAAGATCAATTCTCAAAAAGATATTGAAAGATTCCAAACTCGACGAAGATGATTTTGATTTGGAAGCAATTGTTTCGAATACTAAAAGTTTCAGCGGTTCTGATTTGAAAGAACTTTGCAGAGAGGCAGCTTTGAATTCTATGAGAGAATTCATTAGAGACAACTACAAAGACGGTAAAAAATTAACTAAGGAAACTGAACCCGAAGGTACACCCAAAGTTAGGCCTTTAAGGACAAGTGATTTCTTAAAAGGATTCAGTGAAACAATCCCTTCTTCTACTGTAGACTGATATGAGTTCGAACCCTATATATATGTAATATACAACCTATTTATTTACTGTATAGAATGCAATGAGTGTTACCCGCATTTTTAAACTTGACTTGACCAGAGTGAAAAAAATTCGTACATTCTTTATGTTAAACGTTTTCTTCTTTTCTTCAACAAAATACATTAATATAGTTGGTAGAATTAGTGTATATCTTAATAAACGAAATATAATATCGTTTCTAATCATAATTTTGTTGTATTATCTTGCTCTCGTCTTTTGGATTGCATTTGTCGATTGAAACATATATGACTTTTAAAACACCAAACGACATAAATATACCTAAAATTGCAATTATGCATGATTGGCTTCTTCGAAGATCCTTATACCTTTTCCTCCGTGGTATAATGATTCAAAGCGAAGCCTAGATAAATGATTTCACAGCTAATTTGGCTTTTACTCTTCAGTAACATAAAAGGAAATTACGCTATGAGAGTAGAACTGGCAATTATTAATTGCCAGCTATAATTAGCCTGATACATCTTCTAATAATTGTAGTATTTGTATAAATACGTGTAAATTTGAATTTAGTGGTTATTTTGCTGTTAATGACTTGCCACAATATAAAGTGCGATTGACCGATAAGCAACCTTAACGATAATGTTTTATCTTTTCCTATTCAATTCTTTTTGAAAAATCAAGATTTAATAAGTAATAGCTGAAGCAATTGATCTAAATATGATTAGATGGCAAGCTAAAAGACTACTTATAGCGCCCGTGAGGAGCAGTCGTTCTGTTTCAGGCTTTCAAAGATCGTTTATCAGAAATTATGGGTCCGATGTGGAAGACTTAAAAAAGGAAGCTGACAGGTTAGAAACTGACAAATCAGCATCGACGACGGGGGTTTTGGATTATGAAAAACAGCTGGAGGTCGTGTTGTATTTCGATCATATATACCCAATGCCAATATCTGGTTTAACTCTCAAACGTAAATTCTTATCACCAATTCAAAATCGAACAACTGCTGATGATTTAAAGCAAAAAGTTTTAGATTTATCTACAACAGAGAGTAATCCTTTGCCAGAAAATGCAAAAATATCGGAATTCGTTCCTTTGAAGAGAGATGCAGGTGCTTTTGTTAAGTTTGAAGTTCCACCAGAAACTACATGCAAGGAATTAATTAACCAAATTGTCTCTAATTTAAGAGAGAACGAAATTCAGCATAATAAGAATATTTTCAATTATGTCAAAAATTTACTTTGGAACCAATTTCCAACTTGTTTTCAGGTTAAGGGTACACCTTGGATCGAGGATTTAAGAAGATATCCATCACCAAAACTTAAAGTAATATTTGAGGGAGATGCATTGACTGAAGAAGAGCTATACCTTTTGTTCAGAAGATACGGTTTAATTGTCGATATTATACCCGTCTCTAGCTCGAATCCTACCGCAACGATTATTTTTAAATATCTCAGATCTGCAATTTGTGCAAAAAACTGTATTACGGGTATTAGCCTAAATTCTAATATGACTACTTTACATTTGCAATATATCCCTATTGAACGTGCGAACTACCTTGTTGATTTTGTTGTTAACCATCAAAAGATAACAATCCCAACTATAATTGCTCTTCTTGCTACCCTTGCTGTTCTTATTTTTGACCCAATTAGACAATTGTTTATTGAACAGAATATCACGCATAAATATTCTTTGGAAACATACAAAGATAACAAATATGTCAGGGTTGTATATTATCCTTATCGGAGATTTGTTCAATGGCTAAATAATAGTTATGACTATATTGACGAGAAACTTAATCAAGTTTACGAAGGAAAAAACATTAAGGAAAATGCTTCTGAGGATTCTGGAAATATCAATATATTGTGGAGTGAAAGATTTGAAAAAATCAAACAGTTGAAATTATGGATTTATGAAAATATAAATACTTATATTATTGTAAAAGGCCCAAAGGGCTCAGGAAAAGAAGAATTTGTGTTGGATCACACTCTAAATAATGATGATAAATTAAAACGTAAAGTTCTTTACATTGACTGTGACTCTTTGGTAAAAACAAGATCTGATAATGCTTTAATTCAAGCTACTGCACAACAATTAGGATACTTTCCTGTCTTCACCTGGACTAATTCCATCTCGCAATTTGTTGATTTAGCTGTTCAGGGTATGACCGGCCAGAAATCAGGATTGAGTGAATCTAAGGAAACTCAATTAAAGAATATGTTCCTGTTGACAACGCAAGCTTTGAGGAATATTGCCCTCTCAGATTATGACGATTATAAAAATGATAGTCTCAAGCAACAGAAAAGGCGTCATAGAAAAGCTGAAAATAATACCGATGAAAGTTCAAATGTTTCTGTGGAAGAAGAGATTATTAAGGAAGAAGACTACTTACAGCAACATCCTGAGGCTAAGCCTATAATTGTAATCAACAATTTTCAAAGAAAATCAGATGGTAACAATGATTTGATATATAAGCTCCTTGCTGAATGGACTTCGCTGTTAGTACAAAGTAATATGTCTCATGTAATATTCATTACACACGATATTGGGTCAGTACAACATTTAACAGATTCGCTACCCAATCAAGTCTTCAAGACAATTTCATTATCTGATGCAACCCAAAGGAGTGCTAAACAGTATGTTTGGAATCAATTGAATGATCCTAGTTTAATGAATCCTGACAACCTTGACAAGTATATTGAACCTTTAGGAGGTAGAATGCTTGATTTACAAGCTTTTATCAGACGTATCAAATCAGGGGAATCAGCAAATGATGCTTTGTCAGAAATGGTAAATCAAGCTTCTGAACAGATTACCACTTTCTTTTTGAATAGTACAGTCGCAAACCAAGCTGAAAACAATTGGAATACAGCACAAGTTTGGGCAATCATGAAATTTTTATCTGAAAATGACTCATTTGAATACAATGAGTTGAATAAGATTTCGCTATTCAAATCATCAAGCGAAACTTTGGCAACCTTGTCAGCTTTAGAAAAGCATGATTTAATCTCTTTTACTCGTGAGAAGGGTATTTTATCACGTATTTCTATTGGTAGGCCATTATATAAAGCTGCATTTAAGGAACTCGTGAATGACAAAAAAATTTATAAACTTTATGAAGCAGATTATTACACTAATTTGATATCGATTGAGAATGCTAAAATCTTGAAACTTGAAGATGAAATTAATAAGATTTCTAGATTAAATGATGTTAAGTATTTGAAAAATAGACTTGAATATGTTCTGTCAAAGATTAATGCAGCCACTGATACAATTATGAAATACGAAGAAAAAATAAAGGAGATAGGAAAATTGAACGAGAACAATTCCTCTTCATTTCTAGGAATCAAATTTAATTAATCATGAAAATGATTATATTTTTGTACATACATCAAGTCCTTGGAGAGTTCCAGACTTACCGCAATATAATAGTGCTAGTGTCAATATTAATCTAACAAGTCTTTAGTTATAATTTCGTATGCCATTCGTCTTCTAATAATTTTCATGTCCTTTTGTCCGTATGTTAATTCCTTCCACTGAGCAACATATTTTGCGCAGATGCATGCAAAAACACCACAGTCAAAACCATTTTGTTGCTGAGGACTTGGCATATTCTTCATTAGTGAATATTTCTCGAAATCTATGGATGAATTATGTTTTTTAGCTTCTTGAATCATGTAGTTTTTAATAATTTGTAATGCTTGTTGATTACCATTAGAAGACAAAGAATCGAAATATTGAAACTTTCTCTCTTTATTGTTCACAACAGCTAATGCCCAATGTGTTCCCATAATATTTATTGGAACTAATATTAAGTCCTGTTCTGTAACATTAACTTTCTTCCTTTTAGACCAACGTGCAACACCCTGATAACCTTTCAGTTTAAGAGTAGTAAAAAAGTGTGTAGTCCATCCAAAAACTGATTGATTCTTAGATGTTATTAAGTTGAAGTAAAAGTCTATTACGTTATCATTTAGCCAGTGACCATCACATAATGTTTGTAAATCCCGGGTAGTAATTTCAATTTGAAAAGCTGATGTTACAACCGACCCGAGAGGGCGGTTCCATGATTTAGTGACTAATTGCAAATGCTCTTTAGATAAGGGGACCAATCTAGTTTTCAAGCTTTCTCTTTCTTTCGAAATTAATTTCTGTCTCTCCTTTCTTTCTTTGAAAATATCTGATATGCCATCAACAAAAAAATTGTCTATGAGAGTATCAACCAAGGAATACTTATTTTTTGATATTGGTTCAAGTGGAAGATAAAATTTAGATACATATGAATCATAATCTGTTGTTCTAGAGGACTCGAGTATATCTAGGTTCGAAACATCAGGCCTGATATTCATAAACAGAGAATGGCCATTCATCACTGTCGTCGGGTATGATCTACTAGAACTAAATTTAGGATATCTTGCAATTGATAAGCTTGTACCATATTGCAGAGATTCATTTTCGTTCACTTCTTCTTCTTCTTCTTCTTCAAATTGTAGTAATGGCTCGAATATGTTGTTAGTTGGTTTGTTCTTAACATCAACGATGACCACGCTTTCTTCAGTATCACTCTTTTCATTACAATCTTCGATATATTCGTCTCTAGGACTCTCCTCTATTGCCAGATTATTTCTTTCTTTTACGTTTCTTTCCTTATGTTTGATGTACACTCTGTGACTTGTCTCATAAACAATAGTCAAAAACAGGAACATTTTAGATAGTATAGATGATACAATATCATATATCAATTCTTCATAATTCTTGGAAGATGACCCACTATCATTGGGGACAGCGAGTGGTGAATTAGCGGTCTCTATGTTACTAGGATTATTACTAGATGATTCTGCTGGCCCAGATTCGGCCCCTCCGTTGGTTACGTCAAAAGTATTTATATTCTCTTTGCTCGTAACGTTCCTCCCCAATCGATTTCTTACGATGAGAGGATTTTGCTCGCCCAAATAAGAATCTCGAAAGTCCATATCAACTTTAAGACACACTTCACTAGTACTTAGCGTACATAGTCTTAAGCTATAATTAGTTAACAAAAGTAAGGTAGTGTGAGTACCGTATATTCAGTGGCTAAAAAAATGGTCTGTATGCTGATGTTTCGAACTATTGAATCATTATGTGTCGAGAGGAATATATGCCTTTCAATATATCAGTAATATCTTGTATATTACTAGTCTGAACTTATTGTATCCATGGTATTTTTGATGTCTTACGAGTTGAGTCACAGGCGAGTCTTTTATGCACTGTAAGTTTATATTACTATGTAGACTCAATGGTCAATTCATCCAACTAATACCGAGCAGTCAATAATATAATCCCCCAAATTGCAACTGACTTACAGCTAATCCTTGTGCCACGGGACAATCTAGGTAATAAAATGCACCCACAACACATGGATATGTACGACGACGCACTAATTTACCATATGTCTATTTATGCTGCAAGTTTTATTTTCCAACCATTCTTGGGTTTGACTCTGATCTATTTTTTCTTCATTTACCTTTATTCCAGGGTACATTTTCCTATCATCACTAATGAACTATTAACAGCTTTTACCCTTCCTAACCTAACGTATGCATATGATTTCATTACTGTGTATATTATTTCTGACCTGCACACGCTCGTTTATTTTGACATTGCGTTGACGATACATGTGTATTCCAGGACCTTTAACTCCTGATCCCCCACTACATCTTTAACCACAGCAACTTCAAATTTAGTTCCAGCAAATGTGATTTTACTTATAAGCATTGTCTCTAATTTCGAATATACTCTAGAGAATAACTTCGCTATACAGTAGAACAGCTGCGGAAATCAGATGCGATTAATAGGCTCAAGAATATTTAATAGCTTTCAGAATTTGCATTAGTTCAACATGTATTCATCCTCAACCTAAAACTAATGCTTCTGAACCTGGACAACTAGAGTATCAATATTCGTATTTTCTCTCTCTTGTAATTCCAAAATGCTTTACCGAACGTTAACACAATACTGTTCTGTATATAATTTTAGCCTTATCATCAGTGTTCAATACCACGTGGTTAATTAAAATGCTCTATATTGAAAGAACATAGTTATATATATATACGGATCGCTTAAAAATAAGCAGAAACAATAGTATACACCAAGAAAATTGCTTATGAGTATCATGTTGTTTGGAAATAAGTTGGATAGTGAGATCTATCCGCCATGGAGGCAGTATTATATGAATTATACTCATCTCAAGAAGCTTTTAAAAGAAGGAGTAATTTTGCAAAACAATTGGAGTGATACAGACGAACAAAATTTCGTCAGTGCGTTAGATGCTGATTTAGAAAAGGTGTACACATTCCAAGCTAACAAGTACGAAGAATTGAGTGAAATTTTGGATAAATTGCAGGCAGAAACCGAAAATCCAAGTCATGAGTTTGAAGTGGATAAGTTCACCAACAGGTTGGAAGAAGCGTTGACTGGTGCACAGGAATTAGATCATTTCCAGAGATTGAACTATACTGGATTCATTAAAGTGGTGAAAAAGCATGATAGAATTCATCCCGAGTTTTCGGTCAAGCCTTTGTTAAATGTTCGTTTGAAGAACTTGCCGTTCCACAGTGAAGATTATTCACCATTGTTGTACAAAGTTTCGGCATTATTCCAATTTTTAAGAGATAATTACAATGTCAATGAGACTTTGACTAAATTATCATCTTTCACTGATGACAATCAGCAAGAGTTCCAATCGTTCAAGTTCTGGGTGCATCCAGACAACCTAATGGAAGTCAAAACCACAATTTTGCGTCATTTACCTGTTTTAGTTTATGGCAATACGGCTGCTAGTGTGGATGATATGTTGATGGGTGATGACGATGATGACGAAGATGGAAACAACGATCCTACAATTAACTGCTTATATTTTGATAATCCAAATTTTGATTTATATAACAATAAATTGGTAAAGAACAACAATTCGAGTTCTTTAAGATTCAAATGGATCGGTAAATTGTCTGACAAGCCTAAAATTAGTATTGAGAAGAAAGTTTTCGATCCATCTTCCCAAGATTATAATGTGAATGAAAAATTAACTTTAAAGGAGAAATATCTTGATTCGTTGATGTCTGGTAACTTTACTGCTGACAAATTGGTAAATAAAATGATCAAAAAAGGGGAAGAGTCAGAAGAAATTACTAAGTTTGCCGACGATGTCTCCAAATTATCATCTTTCATCAAGGAAAATAACTTGCAACCTTGCCTCAGAACTGTGTACAAGAGAACTGCATTCCAGATCCCTGGTGAAGATAGGATTCGTATTGTTATCGATTCCGATTTAATGTTTATTAGAGAGGATTCTTTTGACCAAGAAAGGCCAATCAGAGACCCTTCCAAATGGCACAGAACCGACATTGACTCGAAAGTCAGTAACCCATATTCATTGTTGCGAAAAGGTGAATTTTCAAAGTTTCCGTACTCAGTTATGGAAATTAAGGTTAAAGCTGCCAAAAACCGTAAGAGATTGGTTTGGATTGATGATTTAGTCAACTCTCATTTAGTTAAAGAAATTCCAAATTTTTCAAAGTTCATCCAAGGTACTGCATCATTGTTTTTAGAAGATGACAAACTTGCCAATATTCCTTTGTGGTACAATGAGTTGGAAAATGATATTAAGGTGGATCCTGAACAAGAGTATATTGACGCCAGGAGAAAATCATTAAAGCAACAAAATGACGAAGAAAACTTGTCTAAATTTAAGACAATGTTATCTAACTCAAGTGGCCCATATTCCCCTAGGTCAAAATCGTTTTCAGGGTCAATCATCAATGCTAACATTGAACCATTATCACCATCTCGCCAATCTAAGTCTCATTTAGAAGCACAAGCGGAGGAACAACAAAATGATGATGATCTTGGTCAATCATCTGATGATTACGAAGATTCACCCAGTAAGTACTCAAAGCTTAAATTACCCAGTACATTAAATATTGCCAAGTTAATCGATGTCGATTCAGAAGATGAAGAAATTGAATTACCAGCAGGTGTAATAAAACCTGAGTCATACATTAAAAATGCTGGTCCATTAAAGATTGAACCAAAGGTCTGGTTAGCTAATGAGCGTACATTTAATAGATGGTTACACATGACTACCTTGTTATCGACATTAACTTTCATAATTTATTCATCTGCAAACAAATCTAATTCGTTCCAATTATCTGAAATTTTAGCATACATTTATTTCGCATTGACCTTGTTTTCAGGTGCATGGGGTTACTACATTTTCATGCGCAGACATGATATTATTGTCCAAAGATCAGGCAAGCATTTAGATAACGTAATCGGTCCGTTGGTTGTTGGTCTAGGATTAACTGCTGGTTTAATAGTTAATTTTGTTCTTGGTTTCAAAAGAATTGCTTCCCAAGAAGACTTTAATGATTTCCAACTTGCCGGTGTCAATGAAACATTTTATGAAAACAATCCTGTTCACAGGTTTATTCATGAGTTTGTCTTTAAATTAGTAGGTGCTTAGTTCATTTCTATATATATAATCCTAATTGAAAGTAACTTAATATAATAATAGAAGTAGGTGTTTATTTATATGCAGTATATATTTTGCGCTATGTTCAATAAAAAATCACCACGCTGTTTATTAATCTACTAGAGAGTAATTAGCAGGCACTTTAAAGGATTACAGCGAGATATACGATGTCATTAAATATATCTTTATATACTATTTCAGCATGTTTAATACTAGATAACGAAGGATCACGTTTATACGCCAAATATTACAATGCAAATGAAGCGAATCAATATCAAACTCAAGCACAACAATTACAATTTGAAAAGTCACTTTTTGAAAAAATAAATAAGGCTCATCAAGATATCATATTATATGACAATCACTTAATCACTTACAAACAAACCAATGATATAATCTTGGTTTTGGTCGGTAGTTTATCTGAGAATGAATCATTACTTTATTCATTAAATACCAACTTAAACGAAGCCCTTAACATTTTGTTAGAAAATACCTTAGACAAATCCACTGTCTTAGAGCATTATGATTTGGTCAGTTTATGTATCGATGAGGCGATTGATGACGGAATTATTTTAGAAATTGATCCAGCAATTATTGTGAGTAGAGTGACTAATGCACCTTCGTCATCCAATTTTTCAAATGAATTGCCTAATAAGATTGATTTATCCGAAAAAGGGTTATTCAATGCCCTTTCATTTGCTTCAAAGAAACTTGGTGAAAGATTACAACAAGGTTTATAAATGTCGTATCCAAATACGCCCAATTAATTAGCAAAAATGTTGTTTAGTAGTAATGTTCAATTATAGAACGAGCTATTCTTAGTTTGACCTGGATTGTCTTGTAATACACGTTTCGTTTATACAATCGAACTTTGTTTGGTAATACTATATACGTTAAATCTGCTTCCATGAGATCTCTAATAATGTAAATTTACTAGTACAATAAGCTGAGCTGTCTCTTCGCAATTCTCTACAAATTGAATGCCATTTCTAGGGTTATATAGGAGTAGGTATAGCTAATCTTGTTTGTAAATCAATAGTGAACTTTCCCTTATATATCTTAATCTCTCTTAAGGTCTCTGAAATGTCGGTTCGAATGTCGCAATATATTTAGTTGATGAAAATCCATATCCATCTAACAAGCAAGTCATACATTCTTTAGCATTAATAATGGATGAATCGTTTCACTTTACATTGCTAAGAATATCTATAGCTCAGATATTGAAAGCCTCAGGATTTGACAAATGCAAGCCGTCGATCTTAAATATTTTGACGGATATCTACATACAATACTTCAAATTATTATTATCTAGAACATTGAAATTTTCTAACCAAAGAGTCAACAGCAATGATATTGGAATTCAAGATGTAACACAAGCAATGCTAGACATTGGGTTTATAAAACCATCTAGTTTTGAAAATTACCTAGATGCATACGATATACCTAAGCATCATAATCACAGAGACATAGATTCGAACGTACATAAGGAATATAACACCAAGTCAATTGACTCATTTATCAATTGGTTAAAATATAGTGATTCGTTTGCCACGAGTCAGAGGCTATCAGAGGTTCCTAAAGAATATATTAAAAATTTAATTGATAAACGGAAGATAGATGACTCTGCAGAGACTGATCAGGATAAGAAGAAACGGAAATTACGTGAAAAGCAGGAATTTTATAATCACTTCAAGACTACCTTATCTAGTGATTTACCAAACGAGGAGAATGAAGAAGAGATTTCAAAACAAGACCAATTATCTTGGTTAGATTATTTAGCAGAGAAGGACCTTAAGCTTGGCCATGACTTGAAGTTTTTGGGCACAAGCTTAGAACCACAGCTCATTTCATTACAGAATAACGAGAGATTACATCCAATACCGAAGTCTAAAAGGCAGCAGATTCTACAACATATCAACAACGTCAACAAACATGATCACATACTCCTAAATCTCGAACAAGAAGACGAAGAAAACGCCATAACGCCACCTGCAGAATTGTTAAAAGTATTACCTTATAACCTCAAGTATGATAAACATTTACTCGAAGATGACTTAGACCTGTACTTAGACTATTTCCAAAAACATAACCACCAAAGTGACGACTCCGAATCCCACGATCGTGATCATGACCCTGACCATGAGCTTGAACATGACACTAGCCACAACAGTCTCCTTGTTAATGATGACGGGATAGGAGGTGATAATAAATTGATGTTATAATTTCCTCCATTTCGTAGTCTGGAATCATCTCCATGTCTCACACATTAGTACCATATACTGGTGTTTTATACGGGTTAGAGCCACTTATGTGTCAAAGAAGCATGCACAGATGCTCCCCCAATGGGGTTTTCATATTCGCCTGTTTCCACCTCCTTCTTGCGATTTCCAGAAACATAATTCCTACATAAGATCTAAATAATGTATAAATAAATACCCCTTTATACCCATAATGCACAAAAACAGTAATTAATGCATATTGGACTCGGGAACAGTTTTCAGGTACAGTTTTTTTCAACGATCTATTCATTCCGGCTGAGTAACATTCGTGCTTCGTTGAATTCTGAAATAAAAAATGGTGCAGGTCCTAAGTCGCTCACACTATATTAAGATCAATTATATCTCCTCCATATGGTTACCCAACATTATCTTGGTCTGCTTATGTCGCTTAAATGTAGTACAATAGATCTAGTAGTAGACCGATAATTGCTTCTGGAAAAATGTAGTGAAAAAATTTAACTCAATTAGGAATTATTAGAAGCGCGTTTTTGCAGAAGTAAGGACTCCTAATAAAAGTTTAAATAAGTCGAGATATCAATATAGTTTCTTCTTACATCTTCCTCCCAGTTCAGACGAAATAAAACACATCATAGTTCTTGCTTCGAAGAAAGTTGACTAATAGACGATTAGAAAAGATATTTTATTGAATAAAGAAGCTGCGTTTCCTACATAGCGTGCCTTAAAATCTACGGAAAATCATTAGTACTCCATAATTAGTACCCAAAAATCGAAATTTCAGGTATTTATTAATTAATAACCAGAAAGTTTCAGAAAATGATGAATAAGAAACATAACCTCTCTTTGAAGCTAAACAAGTCCTTGGGCAATATTATTCCGGATGGACCGTTTACACCGTTGGACCAAACGTTGAAAACACCGCTCGATTGCAATCAGCAGGCCAATTACTTTCAGGAACATCCTAAACAGGAGAGTATTTATAATCATCCACATTACAACGAATCAGACGATGTATTGACCGATATTGATGAACCAATGCTGGGAATGTCGAAGACCACACAACAGTACACGTTAAACTTCACGAACAACTTCGACCAGTTGGTCATGTCGGTGTACTCTCATATCTTGTCATTACCTACGACAACACCATTCCTGGGGACGACACCACCCAGTGGGCTAGTGAGTAAAGTTGCCAACGAGACCATGAACAGTTTAATAATACATACCGAGTCAAATAATTCCCCTGCATTTGATCAGCAATCGATCATTACCAACGACTATTTGAAAAACAATGCATACCAGCCGATTTTCTTACAATTAATACGAAAGAGATTAATAGATTTATGCACACATCAAAACTCAAGGGATAATAGTAATAAATTGCCAACATCTACAACAGTATCGATTACTGTTAGTAATGGAAGCAATGGCGCTCCATACCACAACAATATCAGACAAACATCGATTTCAAATTTGTCATTAACCGACTTGAATATTTCCAACTATAATGCGAACAACTCAAGCAATAATAGTTCGATGAGATCAAGATCATCCTCATTAAACTTAAGGAAGCAATCGTTGACAAGAAATAACTCCTGTAACGGAAGCAATTGGTTACATGTAGGAAACATAAACAATATAAGGCAGCAAAGTGGAAACAATGTTCCTATGCAAAATGACTCGATGAATGTGAGTTCGGATTCTTTACAATCCATGCAAGACTATGTACCTCAATCATTTATAACCAGATCAGCTGGTAATACCCCAACCTCATCAAATAATGCCATGACACCAAATAATGGTTTTAATTCCATGATGATGGGTTATCAAACCCCTCCCAATTCGAACAAGAGTTCTGTTTCTAGCGGTTCAACCGTTTCTACCTCAAGCACCATTCCAAATCAAAATATCCAAATTGTTCACAACAACAATGTAACTAATTCAAACGAATTAGACTACTTCAACTTTTCTGGATCGAGATCCAGATCTGGATCGCGTAGTGGAAATTCCTTCCCAGGACCTTTAACTATAAATACAGACAACGCTAATTTTCAAGCCTTGAATTCTTTAAATGGTTGTGATGGTGATACCTTAGACTCGCCATTTATGTCTGCTACAACTCCTTCTGAAGAGTTTGGGTATTTTACTCAAGGTAATGGATTTCCGAATACTCTTGTAGAATCAAATAAGGACGGAGATAACCCTAACTCAACATTATCGTCCAACCCAAAGAAAGATTCCATCAATGTTCCAAGTCAATTTGGATTGAGTGAAAAGAAAAGAGACTCACTCAAGTTAAAGAGAGGTATACATTAGATAGTTAATACAGTACACTTTTTATATTGATTGTAGGTATCCTATACTTTTATTTAAAATTTCGCACGCGTACTTGATTTCATGGAACTATGAAAGCGTTATTGAAAGTTATCAAGTATAGTCAACCATGATATAATGATAAAACAAGACAATGTGCTCGTGTGGAACTATTTTAAAAGGTCCATCTCCAGTCTGACTGCACTTAAAAGCTCAGAAATCAATACAAAACAATATAATTTGAGAATACCCATTATTAATGATACCAATAATTCACACTTCCCTTTAGATGGCAAACTAAAAGTTATACAGCACACAGATGCGAATGAAGAGTCCATTGTTGATAAATTTATATTGCCATTAAGCTCAGGTGCTGAAATTTCCAATACTCATCAAAAACCTATCTTGCCAAAAATTAGAAATCTATTAGCCACTTTTCATATTGATGAGGAAGAAGCGTTACCATTAGTGAAACCTAGGTTTATCAAAGAAACACCCTTTGAGTTTCATTCGAAGTATAATAGTGATAACTCTTATGTAAATATACCGAGACTATCTGTTACCAAGCTCCTCACATTTCAGTGGTGTGAATTAAGAGAGTTTTATACCATCTTCTCAGGGTCTCCTGTTAGAGAAGAAACTAAAGAAATGAAATTAGGAACTGAAGCACATCTCAAACTCGAATTAGAAACACACAAGTTGATAGGAGTTGAAGACATTGAAAAGATAACTGATACATTTGTTGAAATGAAGATAGAAAGCTCCAGAAATCATATTAACACTCTAACCGACCCTGATGATATATTACAAGCAAAAGAAGAGCTAATTAATTATACAGAACTGTTTTACGGAGCTGTAGCTGAATCGTCCATGGCTAATGAATGGATGGGTAAGATAATTAGTCGGTTATTCACTCTAATTAACACATCGGAAGCGAGAGAAGTATTGGTTCACGGATATCTAGACTTTAATGCCTCACGATTTACATCTAAATTGACTGATTTTCATCAGGATCAACAGAATCATGTTTTGGTAAGTGGTGTTGTGGATTATTTAAAATTGTTCAATTCAAATGATAAAACTGATTATTCTATGTTCGAGGATATACAAGACCACGTCGAATTTACGTACCTGTCCAAAAACAAGCATCAGTTGATTGACTTATCACAATTTCTCAAGGATGTTTCTCCTATTATCAAAGAATATTCCAATACTTATAAATTAGGGATAACCGATGTGAAAACGCGATCCTGGAATAAACTCCCTCAGCAGGCGTCTGTTCTTCAAGCTGCAAAATTACAAGCTAGCTATTATAGAAATATGTTTGGAATTTTGGCTGGGGAATTCGATAACATGGAAATCGGTTACGAGATGTTGCTTGAAAATGCTAAGAGAAGAAATCTAGACGTTGATAAGCCAATATCTATAAAGGCTGCTTTATCGCTTTTGAAAGCAAATCATAATATTATATATATGGATTATGTTAAGTTAGCTAATGGTGAAGCCATTGGATTTCAACCTTTTGATGAATTTGTTAAAGAGGAATATTTGAATAAAAGGTCTGACTACAACTTTGCTCGACTTCTTGAGGGAACTACTAAGGAAGATTTTATTTCTGAAGTAAAATCATTAGACAAGGATGGCTTCGATCTTGATGGGGTCTTAACGTCTGAAATATTGAAAACATGGAAGATACCATTGACTTTGAGATATTTCGCTGCAAGATCTTCACAATTATTTCGTATGTGTAAGCCTTTTTTAAGTGATTTTTTGTCTATCGAGTATCATAATGTCAAGAACGATCGATGTTTTCATACAAACTATTATACTTACAACTCAAGTGAAGTTGACAAAGTTACCGCAAATGCCTCTGCATTTTGGAATGGTCTCAGGCCTCCTGTTCCTGTTCAAGATCTATCGAAATGTAATTATTGCGATTTTTCATCTAGATGTCTAATTCCAAATCCACATAAAAAAGTCCCTGGTAGTTACGGATCTGTTGGATCAAAAATGAAACATTTCATTCAGAGCTAAATTACGTTTCATCATTGATCACTAGTTTTAATAAATATCAAGACATTCATTAAAATGCATGTAAAATATCATCAAAAGATACTCATTACGTAGAAATTTGTAATGACTCTTCTGCAGATACTTCGATTCAAGAAGAATTTTCAATTAAGAAAAATTCATCTCAAAACTTGTTGTTTGGGATTCGTTTACCACATATATCTATTCACGTCATATATATGGAGATAAAGTCCCAGCGATTATTCGCTAATCTACAAAACCACGACAAGAATATTAAATAATGTATATTATGATATATATACGTCTAGATCAATAGTAAAAAGAAGAAAAACCGTATTTTCATAACTATTTTCATAACTATTTTCTGAGAGCGAGTTTCATAGAAAACATTACCCGGAATCTAAATATTTATAGGGTTAGCTTTACATATAAACATTTAACCTAACTATAACAAGTACCTACATGGACTTAGCAAAGTAATGCTGGCTTACAAATCTGGTTTAAATGTAAATTTTTATGCAATTATAATATAAATAATATAAATATTAGACGTAAAATACAATACCGAGCACCTAGCTTATTCCCCAGAATCTCTTCATACCTACAACGTTTTCCTTGATAATGACTCTTGTAGGCTTCGAGAAAATGTCATCAATTTCTTCTAAAGTCTTATCTTTGGTTTCTGGCATGCATAAGATTTGGTAAAAGAAACCAACGAATGCAAGACCACCATAGAAACCTAAAGTTAAACCTGTATAGGTCATGGCACTTTGCATTCTGTCAAAGTTGAAGGTAACAATGAACGACCACAAATATAAGAATGTGGAACAAATAGTCATACCGATAGATCTTGTTCTCAAATCAAACGACTCTGATGGTAAAACCCATGTTAAACAAGCATAAGATCCGAAGAAACCCATATAAAGAATAATACCAGTCAAATAAACACCCATTGCAGCATTTTGATGAGTCTCAATTGGAATCTTGTAACCAACTCCAACTAAAACTAAACCGACGAAGAAACCAACAATATTCATGGCCCAAACACGACGACCAAATCTGTCCATCCATAAAATGGCTGGAATAGCACCGATTAATAAAGCACCACCACCAACTAAGGACATGAAAACAGAGTTCTTCTCGTTGAAACCGATTTGGTTCATCAAAGTAGACATATAGTACATGACAGCGTTAACCCCTGTCAATTGACCCAACCCAACCATAATAACAGCATAAACTAATGCACGGCGGTTTCTTGGAATTCTGAATAAATCAGTCCACAATCTTGCTTTACTCTCAGTAGCTTTAGCTTCTTGTTCTTGATAAGCGGCTTGCTTCATGTCCAAAAATTCAAGTTTGTTCTTTTGTAAATTGATATCTCTCAATCTCTTCCACACATCATAAGCTTCACCTATTCTATTTTTATGAACTAAATAACGAGGAGATTCAGGTAAAAAGAGCATACCGACCAATAAGGCTGTTGAAAAGACCAAGGAAGAACCAACCATGTATCTCCAACCTCCGTGTACTTCATAGAAAATGGCAGCAATTGCATATCCCAAAACTTCCCCAAGGGCAATATTGAACTGATATAATGAAACAAGATTACCACGAACTTCTGCAGGAACAGATTCGGAAATATAGATACCCACACAACCACCTTCAATACCCACACCAATACCAAGCAAAAATCTACCTGCGTACATCATACCATAAGACCGTGAACCAGCACATAAACCAGCCCCAAGAGTATACCAAATACATGATATAATAATCGAAGCTTTTCTACCAAAATATTCGTTTAACGGAGTCATCATTATACTTCCCATCATGGCACCTAAAGGCATCAAACTCGAAACGAGTGATTGTTGGTCAGATATCAAATGTAAATCATCTTTCATTCCAATACTTGCACCTGAAATAATCGATTGATCAACACCCGATAATAACCCAGCAGCAGCACTGAAACCACCCAATAAATAAACCATATTCTTTTTATTCTTGAAATGCAATTCGAATTCAAAACTGGTTAACTTTTGAAGCAAAGTCCTATTGGCTTTGGCTTCAATAGACATTTTCTCTAACTCTTCAAACTCCTCGTCATAGTTAAAGTTTTCACCTAACTCAGAGGCCTCAACCTTCTTGTAGTCATCTACCTTAACATCCTTCTCACTTAACGAATCAAATCCGTCAGACAGTTTTTCTAAAAGACTCATCTTGTATATTTGGTAATAACAAGCTTACTTTCTACATGGGAACCTCTTTACTATTTATACTATCTCAGGTCCCCCCCCCCCCCCCCCCCCCCCCCCCCCCCCCC